>JAGFNQ010007608.1:0-55937 GCA_024364735.1 Boesenbergia rotunda | reverse complement strand
ACCGTTGCCCCAGCCGCCGGAGAATCTAGGCCAGAGCCCTCGATCGCTCGTAGTTTGTTCCCACAAGGGGAACTAACTGAGTCTGACAAGATGAACGAGCAGCAGGCCAATCGGCAGAATGCCGTCCGAGGGGAGGTACATGTGATCTCGGGCGGGCCAGCCTGGGGAGGATCCCACCGAGCTGGAAATTAAAATAATTGTACTTTGTAACCCTGCAAGGATAGTGGAAGGACCGTATACTTAGACAATGCACAAGCGTCCAGACTCTCGCTCCCAGTGAGTTATAAGTGATCATGCTCCCACGAACCCCTCGACTCGGACCCTAGCCCGGACGCGTGGTGATCCACGCTCCCTGGGGTGCATCTGACCGAGCGTCTAAACTCTCGCTCCCAGCGAGTTATAAGTGGGCATGCTCCCATGAACCCCTCAGCTCGGCCCCCAACCTGGACGCGTGGCGACCCACGCTCCCTGGGGTGCATCCGACCGAGCGTCCAGACTCTCGCTCCCAGCGAGTTATAAGTGGGCATGCTCCCACGAACCCCTCGACTCGGCTCCTAGCCCGGACGCGCGCGACCACGCTCCCTGGCGTGCATCCGACTGAGCGTCTAGACTCTCACTCCCAGCGAGTTATAAGTGAGCATGCTCCCACGAACCCCTCGGTTCTGCCCCCAGCCCGGACACATGGCGCCCCACGCTCCCTGGGGTGCATCCGACCGAGCGTCCAGACTCTTGCCTCCATGCGAGTTATAAGCGGGCATGCACCCGCGCACCCCTCGGCTCGGCTCGGCTCCCCGTCCGGACGCATGGCGACCCACGCTCCCTGGGATTAAGCCAACTTAATGGCAAGACCCTGAACCTTCTGAGCCAACAACTTTATATTTGGCCTGATTCCCTTTGTTAGGTTATTTGCCAATTTCCCTGAGTGACCAACACTTAGAAACGATCGTGCTCGAAGGCATTACTTAGTCACTCGTGAAGCCGGGTTAATTGTTATCTTGCTCGAGTCGACCTCACTATCCGTCTGAGCCACCAACACTTAGGAGTAGAAACAGTCACACCAGACGGAGCATAAACAAAAGAAGGCTTGTATTAAAAATACTTGCATTACAAGAATTGAGGCCAGACCTCTACAAAGAAACAAAATAGAAAAAAGAAAATAAAACCCTGACCCTCACTTGAAGGGCCAGAAGACATCCTCTGCCATCTGTTGGGTCAACCCGGTCAGCATAACAGTGCTGACCGGGAGGTCGGGACGAAGGTGCCCCCCTTGCTTGAGCTGCTCAAACATACTGAGCATCTGCTGCCTAAACAAGGGGCGCAACCTTTGCGACAGCTCGCGGCTGAAGTCCATGGAATTCATATAGTCCACCCGCCGAGCGTCCCACTGTGTCACCTCGTTCTCCTTGTAGGCTGATAAGCACCATTTTTATTGATTATTTTAATTTCTAAAATCCATGTTTGACCCATGTTTTTATTGCTTAATTGTGATTTTACCCTAGGTTTTAGGATTTCCTCTTATTTTGGACTTAATTGCAAATTTACACATTTTTTGGATTATTTGGCCACTAATTTTCTGATATATTTTTGTAGGCATGAAAGGATCCTGGACCTAGGGCATACTGGGTCAAACTTGAATCGGATGTGAACCGGATCGAATTATCAAGCTTACAATTAATCCGGGCCGTCCAATTCAAGAGCGGCTAGATCTGAGCCATCCGGGACGATCTGAAGCAATCCGAGCTAGGGTTAGGGTTGATCAAGCTCTATGATCAAGATCTGAAGGTTTCATTCCAATCAGAGCTCAATCAACCGTTGGATCAAGCAAGGAGGGCTCTAGAGCGTCCATTCACAGATAGAGTTGATCTGGACCATCCGTTGCACATCTGGAGGATCCGAGCTACCACGAGGCAGATCCTAACCCCAGATCATCATCATTAAAGTTTGGCTCCAATCAGAGCAAGATCAGCCGTTGGATTTCATCAAATCAATCACAGCCGTCCATTATTAGCTATTTAATCAGAAATCGCCCGCAGCCCAGCCTTGTCGCGTCTCCGCCCTTCTTCATCTTCTTCGCGAGTTCTTAGCATTTTCTTCCATAGTTCTTCATCAAAGGAGGCACGTCCACTCGATTTCTCCTTTAGATCATGTGCTAGGTCAGTGGGAAAGCTTCTCGGTGAAATTCCAGCCTCAATTTGCCCAAGAAACAGGGATGTTGAGAGGTTTCTGCAACTCTGCCATTTGATGCCTTTGGATCGGTTGTGCTCTATTACCTTCCACCTGAGCTATCCAGAGGGGTTCCCTGAGTAGCTTTGATCATCATCCACTCACCAATTCACGCAGACGCAGCTGAAATGAAGATTTCGAATGGAAAATTTCAGATTTGAGCAATTTGAGCTGGTTTTGAATCGCAGGGGTTGTTACCATCGACTTGCTGAGCTTGCGGGTTCGAGGCTCACTCTTGCTTGACGACCAAGAAGCACTTGAGCTTAGGAAGGGATTGAGTTTAGATTTCTTAGTTAATTTCGTTTGTTTAGCTGTAATTTCCATTACTGCTGTAGTTTAATTACTGTTTTCGAATTTCAGATTGGTTAACTTGGTTTAATGCAATTGTTTGGCTTAAATTAGGTTTGGTTTCTGCTAGTTTAATAGTTAGGGAGTGTGTTTAGCGAACAAGTAGGTTTAATTCCAATTAGTTTTACATTTCGGCATTTGCGTATCAATTCGGCACTTGCGTGCCAACTTTCCTCCTTTTGTGTTTCAGTTCTGTTCTTGATTTCCTGACTTTTGTATTAAGTGAGATTAGTTTTTATCTGTTGAATTCACTTTGCAGATTGTTTCAATTTACATAGCAATTGATTTAGAGTTTTGCATTTGCTTTCCCTAGTCTACTAATCAGATTGCTTGAGTCTCAATGGCATTTCTGCAATTGTTCAGTTTGGATGTGCTGAAATTTGTATCAAGTAACTGAATTTGCACTACAAGAATTTTTGCAATCAACAATGCCCAATCGACAACGTTTTTAAAAAAAAACGTTGTCTTTTTTTTTTGTTTTACAACGTTTTTAGTGAAAAGCGTTGTCTATGTGTTTTACTTTTTAATAACAACAACGTTTTATAATGATGCGATGTGCTTAGTGTTGTGGTTTCGGATGAAAGACAACGCTGTTACAAAAGCATTTTTTAAAAGCGTTGTCGTATTTCGCGCTAAAATAAAAAACACATCCCCTCCCTCCACCTCGCTCATTGCCAACCCTCGGCGGCTCGCGAAAAATCTCTCCGCGCTTCTTTTCTCTGCGAAATATCTCCCTCCACCTCCCTCTACCTCCCTCATTGCCACCTCCCTCGTCCTCTCCTCTCCACGAAATCGACATTGTGTACGATCTGGTGAACATACATCTTCTCCTAGCTCACCACCAAGAAGTATCCTCCACGAGCTCTTCGTCCGTCGAGTGGAAACTGAACCCCAGCGGCAGCATCACGACGCTCGCCACTACCCTCTCCATCTCTCTCTCTCTCAGTCGCCGATGTTCTGACTCTGTGGCGGTCAGATTTCAAGCTTCTGCTGGTGACGCTCGGGGAGAAGGGGGTTGCAAATTACTACACCAAGGTACATCCTCCTCGAATCACACTTCTCTCTTACCGCTTTGGGAGTAAGATCGATAGATTCTAAAACCCTAGGCATTTTCAAGCTTCTGCTGGTTATTGAGTCGTCGGTTCAAACTGCTCTGTATCTCTTTCCCAAAACTGAAGTGTCGGTTCCGATAAGCCCTTTATCTCTTTCCCAAAACCTAATTTTCTGCCCGAACCCACCGTTTCTCTTCCTCCTCACGCCGCAGTCTACGTTGCTGCCTTTCCCGCTGTCGTCGCCTCTTTCCCCGTCCCTCCTCCAGTCCTAGCCTTATCTCTATAGTGATCAGAGCAGCGGAGAGCTTCGTGCCCCATCTCGGCAGCCACTGTCGCCGCTCGCCGTTTCTGCCAATGTCGTCGTCGCACTGCCACCTCTCCACAGCAGCAATGACTATTAGATCTTCGATTTGAGTGGAGTTTTCTTGCTTGATCGTGTATGCTTAAATAGAAAATGATTTAGATTACTCAATTAGTTTGCTTGATCCCTTTTATTTGAGTACAATTCCTACTTCAATAGCTACTTAAGTTTCTCCTTTGCTTCCAGAATCAGCAGTTCCAGTTTCTCTAGTTACCTTCCTTTGCTCGGATATGAATCTGATTCCTTATTTTATGACTTAAAACTCAAGCTAAAAAATAAACCAAGGCTGAACAACTATTTTAACGGATTTAATTATTTGCATCAGTTCTGTTCTTAGTCTGTGTGATTCTGCTGGATGTGATCAGTGTCAAGTATCTTTGAGCTTGAACACTGATTCAGAGTGTGCAGTTGGGAAGACTAAAGTTTTTCAGAGCTAGAGATATCAGCATCATAGAAACTATTGACAATATGTCTAGAACTTATAGACAAGATGAACTAGAATCTGTCAAATATTGGCTTTAAACATTCTTGACTATAATGGCATGACTTCATTCGAATGATTTTCATTCATCAGATTCAAACTTCATTGAATTTACTAGAAACTTTGCAAATATGTCCAACTTCTTATAGACCACACCAACAAGAATTCATGAAACATTGGCTTGAAATACAATATACACTTGGGGACACTGTAATTCCTTAATGAGCAATTATATAATGAATTTGTAAGTCTAAAAAAATTGTATTTAAGTATAGTAGAATAAAACATTGTGATATTAGCAATGAACTTAGGTTGACCATTCGGTTTATTTATTTGAATACCTACAAGGCGAAGAGTTAGAGGACACTGCTATCCACTATCAATGTTTTAGTAGGGGGTTAGCATCAATGGATATTGACGGAGAAGATGATAATGAACCGCCATGTATTCGTGAAGACTGTGATGGAAGTTGGATTGACAATATTTAATTACACAATTTCTACTTTTGAATATAAGTTTGTAAACATTTAACCTGTGGGGATAATTATGTGGACAATATAAGTTTCTGCTATTATCTTTCAATTTTTATCATACTGCTGTGAGACTATCGAGAGAGATTCACTGAGATCAATAGTAACTATATTAAGCTTATCTCAAATTCTTTGACATTAACTATTTAGAATTGCAAAGTGATCAGTGTTGATTGTTTTTCCCATTAACCACTCGCCAATTTAATTTGTCTGTGTTCACAGTTCACAAAAACAGGTTACTCTCATGATCAAATTGATGAGGTTCGGGCCGAGTTGACAGAGTGCATTCAAGATCATATTTCTGAATAGGTTTGGAATCATACAAGATCATTATTCTATTTAGATTTAAGTTCATGGAATGATGTTTTTTTTTTAAAAGTAGCTTACATTATATTGTATTTTCTATAATTTCTAATTCTATTTTTTTAGGCAGTGTTAAAGGATAGTTATGAGATCGAGCTTCAGAAGTTGGCCCCAATCGCGGATTGATTATGAAACTTGTAAATTGAAAAACTCGTGAAACTCTTAAGTGATTGATGATGTGTTGTAAAACTTGTGAGTTTGGAAAACTTGTCACATGCAGTGAAAGGATGTTTGCTTGCATTAATATGCAAGTACAAGATATCTGTATAATAGTTATCAGTGTAAATTTTCTAACTTTTGTAATCTTCTGTCAGTGTAATATATAGGAGGAAGATGTTGACCTGTTAGTTGAGCATGTAGATGCTACAAACTGCAAACGAGCATGTCTCTACCTCACAAGTCCATCTAGGTATGCTTTATATTCTTTTGTAGTTGTAACATATGGAGGTATGTGAAGCAGTCTTTCTTGATAACACCCAAGTATGCTCACCCCAGTCATAATGTTTTATTCTAATTTTTTATTATTTTTCCTAATAATATTCTCTGTTGTCAGTATGTGAAGCTGAGCTACATGTGAAGGTATACACTGTTTTAATCTGATTTAAATTTTGTATATAACCTGATTACCACTGCAACCACCTTCTGGTTCGTTCAAATCTTCCAGGTATGATGATGACCTTGAGCAATTTCTAAAAGGATACTGACAAAGTGTAATAAGTTTTTGCCATTTCAGTCAAAAAAGAGAAACTATCACACTCGATTATTCCAATTTTTATAGATATAGCCTTTATTCTTCATTTTAATCTGATTGAATTGCATGTTGATCTGTGCAGGTTTTTCAGATTTGCGAAGCTACAGACAATCAAATGTTCTCTGGCCGGCTAATCAAGTTTTTAATAAAGAGGTGACACTTTTGTCACATAACATTACTGTGCCTTTGTAGGTGGTTTTTAGAACACTGTTAGCTTCCTTGGTGCCTATAGTTGGTTTCAACGCAGTGATGACATCTGAGCATTTTGCTTCGTTTTTGGTTTGCCATTCAATATCAAATCTCATGACATACTATTTTTCTATGCTTTATGAGAGTTATATGACTTAAGGACCAAAATTTTGTTGGTACTTGCTTCATTCTGCATGATATATGACTGATGTTAAGTTCCCTTAAGAAATTGCTACTATTTAGTATGAATAGTTTCAATCTACATTCTAACAGTACCATGTTTACATAACATAATCTATAATCTTATTTAAGTAGTCTTATTTGTGTGGCCAATTGCAGTTTCTTAATAAGGCAATAGTCTTCACACACTTTCTTAACTGAAGGTCAATTGCAGTTTTAAAATTTTTGACAGATCAAATGCAGAAATGCATTTATTTTGTCTAACAAACTAAGTAGCTAATATTATTGTAAAAAGTTGAAATGGAGACAGTCTTTGACGTACTTGCTCTCCAGCCATGCAACTCTGGGTCTGTATAAAAAGCTTCTTCATAGAGCTCCAAAAGCACTGAGCAGGTAGAATCTTATTTAGACATTCTACTTATATAAGGCAATAGTCTTCACACACTTTCTTAACTGAAGGCCAATTGCAGTTTTAAAATTTTTGACAGATCAAATGCACAAATGCATTTATTTTGTCTAACAAACTAAGTAGCTAATATTATTGTAAAAAGTTGAAATGGAGACAGTCTTTGACGTACTTGCTCTCCAGCCATGCAACTCTGGGTCTGTATAAAAAGCTTCTTCATAGAGCTCCAAAAGCACTGAGCAGGTAGAATCTTATTTAGACATTCTACTTATATAAGGCAATAGTCTTCACACACTTTCTTAACTGAAGGCCAATTGCAGTTTTAAAATTTTTGACAGATCAAATGCACAAATGCATTTATTTTGTCTAACAAACTAAGTAGCTAATATTATTGTAAAAAGTTGAAATGGAGACAGTCTTTGACGTACTTGCTCTCCAGCCATGCAACTCTGGGTCTGTATAAAAAGCTTCTTCATAGAGCTCCAAAAGCACTGAGCAGGTAACCTTTCACTATCCTCATGAAGGATTGTTGATTTTCTTGTATCTAATTAAAAATAATGATTATGTGTTGATTTTTGACTGAGTTTATTTTGTATCACTTCTTTTGCTGACAGATGGGAAAATTGTGGACAAGTTAAGGTGGTGCTAAAGATTGAAAGTGAGGATGATCTTCTTGTGCTACAAGTATATATGTTTCTCTGACTTAAAAACCGTATTACTTTTTTTTCTCTCTCAGAACTGTTCTTTATTTGTGGCACTTGGTTTCATCTGAGATGTTTGGTATGACAACTTCTAGTAACACAGCAGACATCAGAACATGCAAGCAGTCTACCACTGGATATGTTGTCCCGTTTGACTGGCTGAAATGCATAGCTATTTACTGCATCAAAATCAGTCAATTTCGAAATGCATAGATATTGCTCTAGCAAAAGGAAACGGTCAATATTTTGATTTTGGATACATATCGTTCTCTAGCAGACCAACAACAGTCAATTCCTTATTGTTCTATCTGTGTCTTTAATTAGTAATGATCCATAAATCTCATGGATTAACTAAATCAGCTCTTTAGAGAAAAAACTGAGGGTAGTTGGAGATAGAGCTAAGTTGTTGATTTAAGGACAATATACTAATCCATAGAGCTTAGATTTTTGAGAATTGACAACCTTAGGTAATTTCTTTTCATTTGCTTCTAATTATGCTTTTGAAAACCTAAGGGATACTTACTTATTAGTTTCGCGAGACGCTCAAGGTTAAGTGTGGGGGAGTTGATAAGCACCATTTTTATTGATTATTTTAATTGCTAAAATCCATGTTTGACCCATGTTTTTATTGCTTAATTGTGATTTTACCCTAGGTTTTAGGATTTCCTCTTATTTTGGACTTAATTGCAAATTTACACATTTTTTGGATTATTTGGCCACTAATTTTCTGATATATTTTTGTAGGCATGAAAGGATCTTGGACCTAGGGCATACTGGGTCAAACATGAGTCGGATGTGAACCGGATCGAATTATCAAGCTTACAATTAATCCGGGCCGTCCGATTCAAGAGCGGATAGATCTGAGCCATCCGGGACGATTTGAAGCAATCCGAGCTAGGGTTAGGGTTGATCAAGCTCTATGATCAAGATCTGAAGGTTTCATTCCAATCAGAGCTCAATCAACCGTTGGATCAAGCAAGGAGGGCTCTAGAGCGTCCATTCACAGATAGAGTTGATCTGGACCATCCGTTGCACATCTGGTGGATCCGAGATACCACGAGGCAGATCCTGACCCCAGATCATCATCATTAAAGTTTGGCTCCAATCAGAGCAAGATCAGCCGTTGGATTTCATCAAATCAATCACAATCGTCCATTATTAGCTATTTAATCAGAAATCGCCCGTAGCCCAGCCTTGTCGCGTCTCCGCCGTTCTTCATCTTCTTCGCGAGTTCTTAGCATTTTCTTCCATAGTTCTTCATCAAAGGAGGCGCGCCCACTCGATTTCTCCTTTAGATCATGTGCTAGGTCAGTGGGAAAGCTTCTTGGTGAAATTCCAGCCTCAATTTGCCCAAGAATAGGGATGTTGAGAGGTTTCCGCAACTCTGCCATTTGATGCCTTTGGATCGGTTGTGCTCTATTACCTTCCACCTGAGCTATCCAGAGGGGTTCCCTGAGTAGCTTTGATCATCATCCACTCACCAATTCACGCAGACGCAGCTGAAATGAAGATTTCGAATGGAAAATTTCAGATTTGAGCAATTTGAGTTGGTTTTGAATCGCAGGGGTTGTTACCATCGACTTGCTGAGCTTGCGGGTTCGAGGCTCACTCTTGCTTGACGACCAAGAAGCACTTGAGCTTAGGAAGGGATTGAGTTTAGATTTCTTAGTTAATTTCGTTTGTTTAGCTGTAATTTCCATTACTGCTGTAGTTTAATTACTGTTTTCGAATTTCAGATTGGTTAACTTGGTTTAATGCAATTGTTTGGCTTAAATTAGGTTTGGTTTCTGCTAGTTTAATAGTTAGGGAGTGTGTTTAGCGAACAAGTAGGTTTAATTCCAATTAGTTTTACATTTCGGCATTTGCGTATCAATTCGGCACTTGCGTGCCAACTTTCCTCCTTTTGCGTTTCAGTTCTGTTCTTGATTTCCTGACTTTTGTATTAAGTGAGATTAGTTTTTATCTGTTGAATTCACTTTGCAGATTGTTTCAATTTACATAGCAATGATTTAGAGTTTTGCATTTGCTTTCCCTAGTCTACTAATCAGATTGCTTGAGTCTCAATGGCATTTCTGCAATTGTTCAGTTTAGATGTGCTGAAATTTGTATCAAGTAACTGAATTTGTATCAGAATTAGCAATTCTTTGAATCTTTGTTGAAATAAATCCATGCATCGATCTCAGTTGGCTGCATGTTCTGCAATTGATATGAATCTGCAAATTCCTTCTTCAAGTTCTGAAAGCATCTGAGAAATTCTGCAGTCCTTAGTTCAGCATTTCTGAATTTGTGTGTGTTCGGTCCAGTATCCAAATCGATTTCTGAAATACCACACTGCATTTCTGCATCAAAGTACTGCTTAATTGCAATTCATTTCGCCCCTTAGCAGTAATTCCTTTTCGCACATGGGTTGTTCCATAGAGTATCAAGCTGATAACTTCTTCTCTTGTATCAATTTTGCTAAGTTTGCCTGATTGAGATCTGCACTTAATTTGGTTGCTTCACATCCATTTACTTAACATCAATTGCTTCACATCAATTATATATCTGCTCTTGTATCAAGTAACCAATCAAAATTGCACTTAGCTTAGCTTTTGGTACATGAGTTTTTCCTTCACTTGGTATCAAGTTAAGTCTCGGTTTAAGTGGTGGAGCTTTAAGTTTTAAATCAGTTGTAGTGTATTCTTGAAATCGAAATCAGATCTGTGATTTTTTCCAAAATTGTGTAAATGCCTTGATGAGATTTTCCATTGTTTGAGTCCATGGATTGCCATTACTTTGTTTAAGTTGCTTGGTTTAGTTTCCTTCTTTCTTTATGCTTTCACTGCGATTTCATTTCCGATTGCAACCCAGAACCCGAATATCTATTTGAAACCCGAAAACACAAACGACACCTAAATACAAGCGCGAATCAAACAACGTCAACTAGCCTCGAGAAAAATACGACCTGTGGCCCCTATATTACATTTTCATACTTTTGATTGTAAAAGGGTTTCCAGCATTCATTCACATCTAAATCTGATGGTCCCAACCTTCGTGACAATTTAAACTAGTATTTTGGGCTTATCAAATTTTTGGCGCCGTTGCCGGGGAAGCAACTAGTTGATTTGTTTGATTTTTGCTTGTATGTTTCTTTAGACATATCATTGGGTTCTGTTTTATTTTGTTTTATCTTTCATATACAGGTACTGCCATTTTTTCTTGTTTGTTTTGTGACAGAGCTGCAGGTTTAAAATGTTTTCATCTACTTACCAGCAGCTGTGTCTACAGTTTCAGCAGAACCAACCATTCAATCAGTCAACAAATCAGTTTTTTCAGCCTTTCCAAAATTTTCAGCAAAATCAACCAAATTTCCAGCCACAAATTCAGAGTGGGCAGCCACAATTCCAGGGTTTTGAGCAACCATTTCAGCAATCACATTCGAATTTTCAGCAACCACAAAATTTCCAGCAGCCTTTTCAGCAAGGAAATAATCAATTTCAACCTCAACCTCAGCCATGGCAGCAAGAATTTCAACCTATACAGAATTTTCAACAACCTTTTCAATATTCACAGCCATGCGATCCAAATTTTCAGCAAAATCAACCAAATTTCCAGCCCACTCAATTTCAGTGTTCACCACCACAATTTCAACCTCAGATTCAA
The DNA here is from genome assembly GCA_024364735.1 of Boesenbergia rotunda. Lineage (NCBI taxonomy): Eukaryota > Viridiplantae > Streptophyta > Magnoliopsida > Zingiberales > Zingiberaceae > Boesenbergia > Boesenbergia rotunda. Next base: position 44,710 of record JAGFNQ010007608.1, on the reverse strand, counting down.
GATTTCCAGGGCTACCATTCTTAGCAAGTTCAACCATCCTTTCAACCACAATTTCAACATTTTTAGCAAGATTTCCAGTTTCAAGGATAGAATTTTCAGCAAGACACTCAGAATTTTCAGCCCCTCCCATTTCAGCAGTTTAATCAAGGAGGCTTTGATGATCCTGATTGGGATGAGGCTCTACACCAAAGGATGAGGGAGATGTGTCAACAAATGTTACAACAACAACAAGACATCGAAGGACGCCTTGCAAAATTGGTTGATCAATGGAATCAAATACAAGCTCAAAGATTAGAACAATCAGATGATTTTATAGGTGCAGGGGATTGCACAAAGCCCCAGGAACCACCTATATTGATTGATGCATCAGAAAATTCAGAGGATATGATTGAGAGTGTAGGGGATTGCACTAAGCCCCAAGAATCACCCATTCCTACTGATTTAGAGACATTGGAGGAGATTGATAACAGGGCTTGTAATAGTTTTGAATTAAATTTTGAAACTTTACAGGATCATTCTATACTTTTATCTTGTGATGATTTAGTTGTTAATGATCCTAATTTTTCTAATTTGGTTGATACAGGAAGGGTTGAGGAAGATGATTCCATAGGTGTAGGGGATTGCACTAAGCCCCAGGGACCACCACAAGATTCAGAAGATGAACCAGAAAGTGTAGGGACTTGCATGGTGGAAGCAAGCACCCAAGGATCACTAGTTGATTGTCCACCAGAGCCTGAGGCTGAAGAGGAGCATGAACTTGACCAGGAGGAGGCCACAGATATATCTACTTTTGTAGAACCTCCAGGTATTTATCAGCACAATCAGGTAAATACTCCTCCTAATTTTTCTGAAAATTGCATAGAGGTACCTCAAACTGATTTTATTGTTTTCAATACACCTAGGGATGCATCTCTTGTAGAATTTGATTGTGAAAAATCCCTAGAGGTACCTAGTGTTGAATTGGTTGAAAATGAAGCATGTGGTGTTACATTAGATGCAAATGCTGAGTGTGAAAAATTTTTAGGGGTGCCTAGACTTGATGTTGATTATTGTAGTGAGTCTTTTGATATATCTTATGCTGGAAATAATTGTGACAAATTTATTGAGGCACCACAAATTGAATTTACTGCCGGTGATACATTGCTTGATACATCTTTGATGAAAAATAATTGGGAAATTTTTATTGAAGTGCCAAGAATTGATTTTATTATTTGTGATAAATTTCAGGATGCAAATTTGGTAGGAAATAACTGTGAAAAATTTATTGAGATACCAAGCATTGATTTAATTGGACATGATGCAGATTTGGATTCATTTTATGCAGAGACTGATACTATTTTATTTCTTTCTGACCCTGCACGCTTGAGGAAGGTATTACATTATTTTGCAGGGTCTAGAAGACTTCAGGAGTGGGTGCTCCAACTGAACAGACTCCAGCCTCCTGGAAGGACTTCTGAAAGGCATCAAGAAGGAGGAGATGATCTTACTTTAATCCATAGCCCTCCATTCCTTCCATGGATGTTGAACCTGAATCGCCTTCGGCCACCGGAGCAAATTTTTGCAAAATTCAAGTGTGGGGGAGTCCTAATTCTCCCAGCCACCCATGTTCCTCCACTACCAAGATGGAGGCTACTTCTGGATAGACTCCGCCCACCCGAATAAAGGGGAGTTTATTTTTCTTGCATTTTCTTTTATCGCATTTTTCACTTTTATGTTTTCTAGAGTAAATTGAATAAATAGACATTGTAAATACCATGTCTTTTCTTTTAGCACTTTTTCTTGCATGAGTGGAAATAAATGTATCCCTCTAGGTTATCTCCATAGCATTTTAGAGTCTTTTGAAAATAAATTAAATTTGGTTGTTAAAACTTAGGGTTTGAGCTATTGGATGAATTCTTGGATGCTTGAGTACTACTTGGTTTTAGATTCTTAATTGAGGACTTGAGATGAATTATTTTTACCTAGTGAGAATTAGCCTTATATTTGTGACACACATGTTATTGAACTCTAGAACTTGCTTAGGTTCTTTCAAAATCATATTTCAATGATTGAATCACATCTATAGAGACTCATCCATTTGTTTCCCTTTCCACATTAATTTTTAGCATTAATCATGTTCATTCCATTTTTCTTTACTTATTTCTTACTCTTACCCTCACTTTTCTATGGACTTGTTGTTTGAAATGTTTTCTTAATGCTATTTTGCCCGAGACGGACAAAGATTTAAGTGTGGGGGAGTGACTAAAGTTTTGGATGTATTTCATGTCAAAAAGAAAATTTTTTTTTGCTAAGTTGAAGCCAAAAGGTGCCAAGTGGAGTTGCAAGGAATTAAAAAAATGAGCAAGAGGAAGTGGAATTGAAGCATCTAGAGTTTTCATCATCAATTGAAGATCCAAGTAGCGTGCAAAAAGAAAAAAAAAAATCTGCAAAGGAAAATAAAAGTTTGGCACGCAAATGAAGAGAAAAAAAAATCTGAACTCAATGCAATCCATTTGAAGCTCACGGCAGTGACTTGGTTCAAATCCATCTTGCTGATCAGAAGGAACAGAAAATGCAGTCCATTTGAAGCTCACGGAAGGCTGGGTTGCAGCTGTTTCTGATAAAGGTTGAAGCATGTCCACAATATAACCGAACCCAAGTTGGAAAAATCTGAAACTTACACAAAAATCTATGCCAAAATCAGAAAATCTGAGCTTATTGCAGAAATTTGTGCCAAACATCAGAGGAAGGAAGGAAATCTGAATCCAATTTACTGATCTGGAATGGAATGGAAGGGAATTACAGCACAAACAATGGAATTGCAGCAGAAAAGAAATCAAAACAGAAAAAAAAGAAGGAAGCAGTATAAGGCAGAAAAAAAATATATGGCTGCTTGTTTATCATTGTGTGATGTAATGGTTGTAAAGAATGCAAGGAATCTGATCTGCCTCAACCTGAATCTGGTTTGGAAAGTCAGTGAAGCACTGCTGAATTTAAACAGAATCTGAAGGAAGGCTGACTTAAGGCTGAAAAGAAGTTGAATTCCTGCTTCCTAAGTTAGCAATGGGTAGCTGAGTTTGATCAGAGCTTGTAAGGCAGTTTATTTAAAAGTTTGGCAGCCAAATTACAAAGGAAGAGTTTGGAATCTGATGAAAAACAGAGAAAGAAAAAAATTGCAGAGAAGCCGAACAAAACCTGAGGTAAAAACAGAAAAACAGTTTGGTATCAACTTCAAGCTCTAAATCTGCCATTCTTATTTGACGCAACCTGCTGTCACGAATTAGATTAGAATTGGAGCTGTAATCTGAAATAGGAACTGGTGTTCCTGCTCTGAAGTGATCAGTTAGAAAAAAAAAGAAATAGAAAACAGTTTGAAAAGGAAGAAAAACAAGGAAAAAGAACAAAGAAGCAAGTTGGTATCCAATTGAAGTTTCGGCACCATGAATTAGTAAAGATAATCTCATCCAAATTGAAGATCTGCTCCATGACATTCTGAATTCAGTAGAGAAAAGAAAGAAAAAAAAATCAGAAAAGAGAAGAAAGAAACAAAAATGGCACACAAAAGGAAACTTGGCACAAGGAAATCAAGAAAAGGTTTTTCATCCAAATCAAAGGCAATTATTCAAGATTAACTCCGCCACATTTGTGATATCACTAGAGGACTGAAAAGAGGGCAAAGAGCATCAAAAGCATCCTCAAGCACTCAAGTCTTCCACTCTACCCATTTTCCATTTCCTTGACTTTTATTCTACTCTTTACCTTTTTTCTATGCTTTTTACTTGTTTTTGTAGATGTTGATCCTATTCATGATTAATGGTGGAGAGTAGATAATAAGCAAGCCTATGGTAGTGCAAGAAACATGTGTAAGAGTAAGCTCCACTTCCATCATCAACTTAGGACTTAAGGAGAGAGCCACCAAAACTTCCCATGAAAGGCTAGTGATTTGAATTCATCTTAATGACTCATGATGGATGAAAAGGCTAAGTTGTTGATTTAAGGACAAGATATTAATCCATAGAGCTTAGATTTTTGAGAATTGACAACCTTAGGTAATTTCTTTTCATTTGCTTCTAATTATGCTTTTGAAAACCTAAGGGATACTTACTTATTAGTTTCGTGAGACGCTCAAGGTTAAGTGTGGGGGAGTTGATAAGCATCATTTTTATTGATTATTTTAATTGCTAAAATCCATGTTTGACTATTTTGGACTTAATTGCAAATTTACACATTTTTTGGATTATTTGGCCACTAATTTTCTGATATATTTTTGTAGGCATGAAAGGATCCTGGACCTAGGGCATACTGGGTCAAACTTGAGTCGGATGTGAACCGGATCGAATTATCAAGCTTACAATTAATCCGGGCCGTCCGATTCAAGAGCGGCTAGATCTGAGCCATCCGGGACGATCTGAAGCAATCCGAGCTAGGGTTAGGGTTAATCAAGCTCTATGATCAAGATCTGAAGGTTTCATTCCAATCAGAGCTCAATCAACCGTTGGATCAAGCAAGGAGGGCTCTAGAGCGTCCATTCACAGATAGAGTTGATCTGGACCATCCGTTGCACATCTGGTGGATCCGAGATACCACGAGGCAGATCCTGACCCCAGATCATCATCATTAAAGTTTGGCTCCAATCAGAGCAAGATCAGCCGTTGGATTTCATCAAATCAATCACAACCGTCCATTATTAGCTATTTAATCAGAAATCGCCCGTAGCCCAGCCTTGTCGCGTCTCCGCCGTTCTTCATCTTCTTCGCGAGTTCTTAGCATTTTCTTCCATAGTTCTTCATCAAAGGAGGCGCGCCCACTCGATTTCTCCTTTAGATCATGTGCTAAGTCAGTGGGAAAGCTTCTCGGTGAAATTCCAGCCTCAATTTGCCCAAGAAATAGGGATGTTGAGAGGTTTCCGCAACTCTGCCATTTGATGCCTTTGGATCGGTTGTGCTCTATTACCTTCCACCTGAGCTATCCAGAGGGGTTCCTTGAGTAGCTTTGATCATCATCCACTCACCAATTCACGCAGACGCAGCTGAAATGAAGATTTCGAATGGAAAATTTCAGATTTGAGCAATTTGAGCTGGTTTTGAATCGCAGGGGTTGTTACCATTGACTTGCTGAGCTTGCGGGTTCGAGGCTCACTCTTGCTTGACGACCAAGAAGCACTTGAGCTTAGGAAGGGATTGAGTTTAGATTTCTTAGTTAATTTCGTTTGTTTAGCTGTAATTTCCATTACTGCTGTAGTTTAATTACTGTTTTCGAATTTCAGATTGGTTAACTTGGTTTAATGCAATTGTTTGGCTTAAATTAGGTTTGGTTTCTGCTAGTTTAATAGTTAGGGAGTGTGTTTAGCGAACAAGTAGGTTTAATTCCAATTAGTTTTACATTTCGGCATTTGCGTATCAATTCGGCACTTGCGTGCCAACTTTCCTCCTTTTGCGTTTCAGTTCTGTTCTTGATTTCCTGACTTTTGTATTAAGTGAGATTAGTTTTTATCTGTTGAATTCACTTTGCAGATTGTTTCAATTTACATAGCAATGATTTAGAGTTTTGCATTTGCTTTCCCTAGTCTACTAATCAGATTGCTTGAGTCTCAATGGCATTTCTGCAATTGTTCAGTTTGGATGTGCTGAAATTTGTATCAAGTAACTGAATTTGTATCAGAATTAGCAATTCTTTGAATCTTTGCTGAAATAAATCCATGCATCGATCTCAGTTGGCTGCATGTTCTGCAATTGATATGAATCTGCAAATTCCTTCTTCAAGTTCTGAAAGCATCTGAGAAATTCTGCAGTCCTTAGTTCAGCATTTCTGAATTTGTGTGTGTTCGGTCCAGTATCCAAATCGATTTCTGAAATACCACACTGCATTTTTGCATCAAAGTACTGCTTAATTGCAATTCATTTCGCCCCTTAGCAGTAATTCCTTTTGGCACATGGGTTGTTCCATAGAGTATCAAGCTGATAACTTCTTCTCTTGTATCAATTTTGCTAAGTTTGCCTAATTGAGATCTGCACTTAATTTGGTTGCTTCACATCCATTTACTTAACATCAATTGCTTCACATCAATTATATATCTGCTCTTGTATCAAGTAACCAATCAAAATTGCACTTAGCTTAGCTTTTGGTACATGAGTTTTTCCTTCACTTAGTATCAAGTTAAGTCTCGGTTTAAGTGGTGGAGCTTTAAGTTTTAAATCAGTTGTAGTGTATTCTTGAAATCGAAATCAGATCTATGATTTTTTCCAAAATTGTGTAAATGCCTTGATGAGATTTTCCATTGTTTGAGTCCATGGATTGCCATTACTTTGTTTAAGTTGCTTGGTTTAGTTTCCTTCTTTCTTTATGCTTTCATTGCGATTTCATTTCCGATTGCAACCCAGAACCCGAATATCTATTTGAAACCCGAAACACAAACGACACCTAAATACAAGCGCGAATCAAACAACGTCAACTAGCCCCGAGAAAAATACGACCTGTGGCCCCTATATTACATTTTCATACTTTTGATTGTAAAAGGGTTTCCAGCATTCATTCACATCTAAATCTGATGGTCCCAACCTTCGTGACAATTTAAACTAGTATTTTGGGCTCATCATAGGCCCGAAGCTCTTCAAACTCCAACCAAGCTGTCTCCCAGGCGGACTGTTGCATGCGCAGTCAGCTCAGCTCCTCAGCCTGGGCACGAAGTTCGGCGTCCTGACTGGCCAGTTGGCTTGCTAGAGTGCTGGCCTCCTGCTCCTTGGCCGCCAGCTTGGCACGAAGGGGTTCGGAGGCCTTGGTCACCTCGAGGAGGTCGGCTTGGGTCTTCTACAGCTCCTCCTTCACTTGGTCCCGGAGAGCCCAAGCCTTGCACTCCGTGTGTTCGATTTGGGAAACTCGAAGGAGCGCTTGGGCAACCACCGTGTCGGCCGAAGTAATCTGCGCCTTGGAGACCTCCAGTTGCTCCTCCGAGTGGGCTAGCAGATCTTGTAGTGCGATAACTTCGGCCCTCAGGCCGTTGAGAGAGGCTTCATCGAAGGTCAGCCGAGTGTGCCGGAGTTGGGCCTTCAAGTCCTCCACTCGTCGCTCCGCTCAAAACCGGGCCTTGGCGTGCGCTAGCATGGTCATTGACATGGTATAGCTCGCATCCCAAAGCTACAAAGCGTAACGAGGTCTCGTCAGTACCAAGTTGAGGAAGTCATAAGGAAGAAACAAAGTAGGCTTAACGTACCTGGGTGGCGGCCGACATGAAGGCGTCCGCTCGGACGCTTGGGCCTCGGTAGTTGCACTCTCAGAGGCCATGGAGGAGGTGGTTGACGAGTGGTCCATGTAGATGAACTTCTTGTGTCCGGTCGGAGGTCACTTCACTCGGCACCTCCAGACTCATCTTGAGGTTGGAGACCGAAGGCGGCAGGAGATGCATCGGGGGATGTCCAAGCGAATCCCCCGACCGGGGAGAGTCCGACTCCCCTGATGACGCCTGATGCAAAGAAGACTGTGGTGCGGAGGGCTCAGCTGCGGGCCTTTTCCCCTTCTGCTTTTTCCACGACCGGCAGGTAGAAGCCTCCGCATGGTCGATGGGTAGCAGGCCAGGCTCGGCTCCATGCGCTCGCCTACGCCGGAGAATGAGGGGCTGGTCGTCTTCTGACTCAGACCCAGGTACAGCAACAGCTACCGGCGCGGGCACGGGAGTAGAAGAATGCGATGGCCCTGGTGCCACGGGAGTAGTCTCCCGCTGAGCTAGTTGCTCAGCCATGCGAGCCTCTAGCTCGCCATCATCCAAGCCGAAGCCCTCCTCTAGAGCTTAGTCAGCCATAAATGGGGAAAGGACCAAAATAGAGAACTTACCTAGTGAGGCAGGTCGACAGAACGACACAACGCTGATCCCGAACACGTAGAGGATATCCTCGCTCAGCAGATGCCCACTGTCGAAATGTCGACCCCCGATTTTGGAAAGGGTCAACTTGTATAAATGGAGAGATCAGTAGTTCTTGGAGAGAGGTGGAGAAGAAGGAAGGTCAGATATCCAATCGGTCGGCCAGCTCGGGGCCGGGGTGGTACTGACAAAGAAGTATCACTCATTCCAACCCTTATTAGAGGTTGGGAGTTTCGACAGAAAAGATATTTTGGCTCGGGCTTGGAAAAAGAAATCGCTCGGCTCTTGTTTTTTGGGATAAAAGAAGTAGTAAAAAACTTTAGGCCGAAGATGAATTTTATATAGGGAAAAGATGACCACCGACCCACAGATCAGTCGGATGGCGTTCGGGGCTAGCTGAGACAAGGGAATTTGGAAAAACGACAGATAGAGGTAATAAAGGGGTGAATATGATAGCGCAACCCGGCCTGCAGATGATCCCGGGAGATAGTGATATAACTAAGGGGAGGGGTCGCGGGTCAGTCGGTGGAACGGGGTAAGCGAAGAAGGTGGTCGGAAGAAATGTGGTAGTCAGCACGGATCTCCTCGAGATCGTGATGGTCAAGCTCGAGCACCATGGTAGAGTACCATGGGTTCAAGTGTGAAGAGGGAAAAGCCATAAAGGGAAATGAAGGAGAGAGGACTGACCGAATGAGAAAAGATTGGTCGGAGAAGATGATCGGAAAGTAAGCACCGCGAAGTCTCGCTGGACCCTAGCAGACCGCACGGGAGCAGTAGTTCAGCGTTAAGTGCGAAGGGCGATGGTAAAACCCGAAGGGTAAAAGCCTATTTATAGGGTCAGGGAAGCGATGCCCACCGTCCGATGACAAGCCAGAGGAAAGGCGGGAAAGGATGAGGGTCATCCAATTAGGCCCGAAGTAACCCTCGAGGCGGCGTGACACACGTGTGAACTAATCATTTACGAGGACGGGCGACAGACTCCTCGTTGCTCGGGGAAGTAATAGCCAGAGGACACGTGGCTTAGCGGTTAATGCGGTAATTAATGAGAGGGATACGAATCGTCTCGGCTCAGACAAAGGATGAGATAGAAAAGACGACATGATGTGACTGGGTCTGCCGGTAGGGTAACCCGGGCAGAGGCGGCTATGAGAGTCGGTAAGTAAGATTAGACCACTCGAGTGCGCCAGACTTGATCTAAAACAACGGTCCAATTAGTCGGACTCGACGCCTCCTTCGACTAGACTCGAAGGGGATGCTTATGATCCTGGCCTAGCTGACAGGTAGCTCGGTCGGCCAGCCTGGTGGCGCGTCTGGACAGGTCGAAGCTGAGACCCCCGGAGTCCAGGTGAACCAAGGGGCTCAAGAGGCAAGCCAACAAAATTCGGCCCGGTCCAACCTACTCAGGGACTCTGAGGAGCCGACCCTGACTTGAATAATACACGACGATTGATGGAGGACGGGCCTAAAAAGGCCCGACCCAGGGAGTTCCCGAACCAGGGAACCCTCGAACCACCAACCGCCCGACCCTGGGTCAGGTCGGGCGGGCCGATACCGAGCGTCCCTTGACTCGACCATCGGGGCCGCCCACCCCGCCCAGGGACAAGACGGGTGGGTCAGGTCTAGGCATCCCCCAGCTCGCCCTCTCAACCAGGTGGCCCGAGAGCGGGCAAACCAAATACATCTTTGCGCCCCTAGCTCATGGCGTACCCCACGTCACTCGGAGGCATCACGCCCGACCCGACCGGTATCACTCGGGCTAGCCGATTGGCGACCGGTCTCAAGACCGGTCCTTCCTTACGCTACCTCCACTCCAGGACATCATATGTACGACCATGATGCGGGGGTCAGCGCGAGCCTTACTCATTCATAGCACACATCGCGGATATTCCGCTGACTTTGTACTACTGTACTACCCGAGCACCCCGCGCCATGCTGCCCTTCGAGGGGTCAGGTAGAGCGGCGCCTATCGATGCCTTCCCATGAGCTGACAAGCACTCATACCCCCTGTCTTATGTAGGTACCGAAAAGTGATTGACACAGATAGGGGTTGTCCGTTCCCTCGGCTATATAAACCCCTCCCTTCCTCATTCCGAAGGTATGCGTGATCGCTCTCCCATCTACTATTTCTTCTGCTTCACTATATTCTTGCGGATACTGACTTGACCGTGGGAGGGCCTGACCGAGGATCTTTCCCGACGGGTTTGCTAATGGTCATTTTCTCGCAGACCGAAGCCAGCTTGAGCAACTCGTGGCGCTCGGGGGATCATCTCGCTCTTAGGGATTCCACCTCACTTCGTGACAGGATCACCCATAATTTACCTCCTCCGTACTTATCCTGGGACAGATTGATGAGGGTGCTGGGACGAGCGAATCACTTTTTTTTTTTTTTTTGCCACCATGAATAACTTGATTGAATGTTTGTATTAATTTTCAATCTAGCAATGTTATAGTTATTTTGTTTTAATAAATCAAATCTGATTGTTATAATTTTTATAATCTAATATTTAATTTTTATAACCGATTAATTCGAGAGGTAATCAATTCTGTTTCATGAAAATTTTTCATCGACCACCAATATAAATAGAGAGGTATTTATAAAAAAAAATAATTAACGAGGTTTTTTTAACCAACCTCGAGCGACCGGCCCGGCCACATGGAAGTTTCCCACCGGCCGCCAGGGTAAATCGGGAAACGCTCGCAGTGGGCGGTCTAGAAGCCCAAGGTCCCAAGGTTCGCGCTCATTTGGAGGAAAAATTCCTACAAATGCGTCATAATTAGGGAGAGAAGTATTTATAGAGGCTCATATCTAGATGATCATCATTCTTAGATCCACTTCTTGTCAAAGAAAAATCCTTTTTAAAATTGTCCATAATGAGGCTCTCATTTCTATCAACTGTGAGCGTTTCTCGATTTATCCTTACGGTCGATGGAAAACTTTCGTGAGACCGAGCTGGTCGTCCGAGGTTAAAAAAATCTCGTTAATCATTTATAATATATAGTTTATTCTAAATGGGCGTGAATTTTGGGACGCTAGATTTGTGGACCGTCCATCGTGAATACTTTCCGATTTACCCTAGCAGTCGGTGAGAAATTTTCGTAGGACTGATCGATCATCTGAGGTTAAAAAAACTCGTTAATCATGTTTTTTTTATAATATTTAACTTACAAAATAGATCTAAAATGTTGATTGGAACATTCTATGCTCTTGCTTGCCTCGTCCCTTTGCTTTCAAGGCAGTGAGCGTTAAGATCGTATTAAGAATGAAGAAGAACATTGACGCTTATGATTATCTATTTGATCTACCACCCTTGACTTTTATGATGGTCGACCAAAGCAATCCTTTTGAGGCTTCTTTTAATTATGAAAAATATTTACTCGCCAAAAATAATATTTATTTTTTTAAATTAATACCTTAATTTCTTTTTTTTAAAAAAAACTTAAACTTGTTGTTGCCCATTCTAAATTCGAATAATTTTTTTAAAAAATATTAAAAGCTTAATTTTTTTATCTAAGACTTGAAAAAACCTCTGAGACAGCCTGAAATGAATGGATCTAGTTCACCTTCCTTAATCGAAATAAATAAACATATCAAATAAAAGATTCCTTAATATATTTTTTTCCCACTTGTGTTCTTTATTACCTCAATCCACACCTTTAGCTAAACATAGCCTAAAATTAAAATTTGACCGTGTCTATCTGGATCCAGAATACGACCCAATCATTTGACTTGTCCTCCAACTTGACAAGAACACCTTAACAATTATTACTTGATTGCTCACTAATTGCATGGCTTATCTTGCGCGACCGGTCTTTATCGGTTCCGGATCTGGCAGTGCCGGACCCAAAATGCCAACGATATACCGATAACTCCCACGCTGGCTTTTCAAACCCCACCTGCTTAGCGGATGTTATTTTAGGCATAAGCATGGGCGATCCGGTAGCTCCGATCCAGTTGCGGCTCAACGCCCCCACCATCGTCACGACGCGCCACCGTGGCCGCCGCCACCACTTGCTCTTCTTCTCGCCTCAACTCCGACCATCTCCCAGCTCAGATCTTGAATCGGGCAACATCGAATGGTACATCGTGCCTAGATCGGACTGAAGAAGGAGGCGCGGCGGTGGTTCTTGCTCGGATCGAAATGGAGCGGTTGCCGTCGGTGTCGCTGCGACGGGACTCTTCTGGGAGACTGCCGAGCGCGGACCCGGCGGCTATGCGGCCGTGGGTGTTGGCCTTTTGCATCATCCGCTTCGACCTGGAGCAGGGGCAGATGGTGGAGGAATGTTTTCCCCCGGATGCGCTCCCTCAAAACAAACTCCTCCTTGTTGCCTTCTCCTCCTTTCCCGATTCGATGTCTCATCACCACCTCAACCCTAACCCTAACCCCGCCCGCCGGGCCTCGTCATCGTCCATCCACGATTCCATCTTCTCCTTTCGCTTCCCCGCCGCAGACGCCGGGGAGTTTATCTACGGGTACGTCTTTAACCGGAGGCGCCAAGATGAGCGGCTCCGCCGGGGTGGCGAGCAGAAGTCGGTTGTCATCCTCTCCGGCTGCCCATATTCGTCCCTCTTCCGGCCCCTGCTCCAGATCCTTGGCCCCCTGTGTTTCGACATCGGCCCCTCCGCCCTCGATCTCGTCGCCTCTCACGTAGCCGCCTGGCCGCCCCCCGTTCCCGGTACCCTCATGGACCTCCCTATTGGAACCGCCGCTCTCCGGGTACATCTACCACCGAAGCCCAACGATCCGGCCGCCCCTTTCCCCCCTACCAACCCCTCCGTGCCCCACGGTCTCTTCCACGACGCTGACCTCTTCGGAAGCTTCCGCGGCCTCCTCCTCCACCTCTGGACTCTGTGGGAACTCATGCTCGCTGGCGAGCCCATCCTTGTTTTCGCCCCCACTCCGCCGCAGTGCTCTGAGGCCGTCGCTGCCCTTGTAAGCCTGGTCGCGCCTCTTCCTTTTGCGGTTGACTTTCGGCCTTACTTCACCATCCATGATCCTGACTTCGCCCGGCTCAATTCTCTCGGCGAAGGGGAGGCGTTCCCTCCAATGGTCCTTGGAGTTACCAACCTCTTCTTCCTAAAGACCCTTCGCAACATTCCTCATGTCGTTTCTGTGGGAAGCACCGGCGCTAATACCACACGGAATCTTTCTGCTGGAGGCCGTTTTGCTTCAACCGGGGGCCTCGGGAACAACTTTGGGCCGGGAAAGCTCAACCTTGACCAGCTCTCTCTGAAGAAGTTTTCCCCTTCTGGCTTCCTGAATGCGATGAAGCTGAGAAGAGAAGGTCCACTATGCCTGATGACGGAGCACAAGGAAGCTGTTTGGAGCCCCCACGCAGCAACAACGAAGCCAGACACTGCAGTTCTTAATAGGCTGATTGACTCTCCAAGGGTTGAGGAGTCTATGTCAGTGGCAAATAATGAGATATTGCGGCGTCATTTTCTAGAGCTCACGACAAACTTCCTTGCTCCTTTCGGTCCTTATTTGAGGGCAACCACCCCTTTAGAAGGAGCTTCTCCTTTTATGGAGCCACCACCTTTGCCTCCGTTTGATGCTCATGAATTTCTCAATGGGTTAGCCACTCGAGGGCCGGGGAAGTTCTTGTCAAAAAGGATGAGGTCGAATTGGCTGGAGCTGTACAGGTGACAATGCTGATTGTTAATGGACTTCGTCACACTTTAACATGCTAGTGATGGTTTTTGTCGTGTTTCTGATTGTTTCTTCTTCATCAGACGGTTTTTGGAAGGGAAAAATTTTATGCCCTGGTTCCAAAAGAGGCGGGCAGTTGCAGAACAAGAACAGCGCAGGTTATGGAGGCAGGCTCGGTTGAACACTGACATAAATAAGCTTATATCTACTATGTCTGAAGTGGAGATTGTTGATTCTTTCAATGCTATTGAAAGACATTTGCTCGCAGAGATACAGGTATAGATAAATTGTTGTAAAAAATTACTGTTACTGTGTTTGATATGACCACCAATTAAAGTTAAGAAACAAATATCTCATGAATTTCATATTACAATAACACAACTGGCATTTTATTTAAATATTTTTTTGTGGTATCAACTCTCATCCTTCTTCGTCTTATAATTAAAATGAAAATTTATCTACGTCCTTTTGTTTATTGCCATCTGACCTTTTATCATTTCCTATTTGCATGTCTTGCAAAATAATTTCTACTTGTATGTATAATATTGTATTACCTTTTGTGCAATACAAAATGTATTTCATTATATCTGTCCATAATTTAATAGCAATGGGATTTTTTTCATAATAGCTGAGGAACTGTCTTTTGCACTTTGTTTACCTTGCAATGTCATTCACCTCTGGTGGATCTTCCTTTATGCCTTCCATATTACTTTCCTCACATAGATATAACTATCCAATTTCATACATAAATATCTCTTACATGCGCTAATTGCTCTTCTAGAAACTTGCTTATACAATTTAATTGGAGTTTGAAGTGTGAGGATATTAGGAGATCAATTACAGTGGGTTTAATTCCTTTAGTTTAAGGTTGTACAAGTGGTATGCAAGTGGTATGCTGTGATAGCACGTAGTGGATATATGCTATGTTGATATACACATTTTCTTTGTTTACAAATCATTTAAAATTGGTTACATTCCTCAAAGTATGCTAGTGGTGGAAAACAGGAAAATTAATAAATTTAGTGCATTGGGTTTTTCTTCACTTAAATTTGGTAGTATATGGACTTACTAATGAGATCTGAATGCTAAGAAAGTAAGAATATTACTGTCACTATGTCCTTACATAATAAGGGTAGATCTGGTGAGTGGTGACCATTAAGTTTCTAGCTCTCAAAACCTAATGAGATTTTCTATCTATCCCCTGTTTGTCTACAGCAAAAAGTACCCTATGAGCTCGAATCGTGGTTGGGGAAAATCGTTTATTATTGTGCTTTACTGGAAGGAATCAACATGATCTTTAGATTCTTAAGGTTAGGTGACGCTTGAGCACCTGTATTGTGATATGTCTCACTTAAGTGCTCTATGTAGGTGCTGGACATTAGAGTATGAAATTCATGTTCTAAATCCTAGTCTTTAGGATGTTGGTGCTAAAGTTTAGTTTCTTTATTTTAATACCTCTTTCTTAATGAATATATAGATGAGAGAAGCTTTTTTTAATGTTATGTTGGTTGTATGTTAGCCTTTGCCAATCAATGAATTCTGATATAGTTAATTGCTTTATTTCTTACATAGATTGTAGTATCGGTCTAGGGAAAATATATAATTCAGTTTATGCTGCTGCTCGAACGGTTCAAAAGCACTTTAATTTTAAGTGTAATTGACTTTCTATGGTTTATGATTGTTCCCTCATCGCCTTCAACCCTAACAAAGGTGTCTCCCTGTTGGAACATAGAAGGCGCTATTGCCTCTTACCAACCCTCATCAATATAAACTTTTAAGCTAGACCTCTTTATTCCCGTGCTCAGAATCTATGTGGCACATGAATCAAAGGTCATGACTCCTCCCAACTATCAGCCCTCTGTTAACTCATAAATTTTTATCTTCGGGAGTTTTAATGGCTTCCATATGATCATGGTGGAACCAGGAAGAATTTGAGGACTTTCATATTATTCGTCTTAAATGTTTTAAGCGTTAGCACCCTATGTTTTAACTTTTAGCTTCTGTGTACTGGTTATCTTTGCAATGACAGTTCTCTGGTAAAATGAATGAAGTAAAGAAGAGGCTATTCTTCAATTTTCATTTTCTCCGAGTTCAGGCTGAATTTATCACCTGACAAACAAATTAGAGTTGAAGGTCATGATTTCTTAGTTTCCAAAATAATGGCCTTAATGCCTTATCATTGTTGGTTTTGCCACTTAAGAAACTTCTATCCATGTTTCTTGATTTTGCCTCTTTTTGACTTCTTTTACAATTAGTTGTTATTGGTCTTATTAGCAATAACATTTATTTATTTTAAACTAACAAAGTTTGAGCTTCACATGAGGACTCTTTGTCCATTTTCACGATTTCCTCTGAGAAGATGGATTGGTATCCAGTCCCTTGAACATTATAATAAACTTCTTACGTTTTTACTGGTTTATTTAACAGCATAACTGTTATAAAGGTGTTCTGCTCAACCAGATATTTGTTGGTTGGATCTGTGACATTCCATCTGTTCAATTTTAACGCTGTGCAGGATAGCGATTATCCTGTGTGCTATTGAATCCATTGATTTGTGCACGAATAACAAAAATAATCTTCTAAAACATGTTGATTCGAAGTGAAATATCAGAAAATGGGAAAATAACGACATTACTGAAAATATTATTAAACCAAAAATCTTCTCTTAAACATCACACACCCTTATATAGACCAAAAACTCTAAGACGCACAAGAAAGTCTAAAAATTCTAAACGGATTAAAAATCTTAAAATTGCAAAAAATAGAAATTACCAAAAATATCTAAAATATCAAAAAACTCAAAAATTATAAAAAAAACTAATTCACTAAAAAGATTCATAGAATTCTTCTACATTAGTCGTCTCGGGTTGAAAAGAACTCATCCTCAAGTTCAGAGTAGTATCAAGTGGTAGTACAGAAGAAAGGTCATCTTGTATCAACTTGGTAAAATCTATTAGCAACTGCTGGACTTTAGGAATTCTCATCGATCCGTCGGCAAGCACGATATCGTGGATGTTGCGGGCCTCAACATCTCCACTTATCCATCGTGCTTTAGAAAGCTTGGATGTGGTGAAAAGGGGGAGTTACCGCCAACTTCAGTCTCTTTAAATTCTTTTCTACCAAGATGATCACCAATTCTTCCAAACAAGGATGCCCCCAAATGAAGCCTTGTCTTGCATGCCAATCCTCCTTTGATATTGCAAGGGGTAGCAATCTCGAATTTGATTTCGCATAAAAATAGTAAGCCAATTAGGTTGGGTGTGACCTCATCTCCTCTTCCGAGGGTGTAGTCGCAACTTCACGACGGTGGAAATCAGGAGGCTCGTAAGGCCAGAAGGCCTGTTATGGCTCCCGAGAGCATTTATTGATTCATTGATAGTGGGCGGCGCACTGCCGCTCTGGCAAATATTGAGATCAAACAAGTTTCTATTATGTTGTTGTTCCCAATATAAAGCCTCGATGTTCCTCTTGTAATCATTGTCCAAGCTCCCATTCGAATCGGCTACAGGCGCCATCTTCATAGGGCTACTCGTCGCCACCTCCAAAACCCCAGCTCCAAGAATTCCACCAATATCGCCCTCATAGGGGGAATTATCAGTGTTTGAAACTTGCAACACATCGTCACCAACTTCATCGACAACTTCTTCTACTTCCTATCGTCATAGATTGGCTCACTAGTTGACTCAGTCTCATCTTCGTCATAAATTGGATCACTAACTATTTCGATCTTTTCGTCCATATCTTTCTCAAAATTTTTTTATCCATATTAAAATAAAAGAACTTACGATTTTAAGATCTCACACCGCTAGACGTTGGGATAACTATCTCCGTAGATCTTCAAGTATCTCATCTTGGATGATGCTACCACAGTGTGAGGCTTCCTCAGTCGGAATTTGCCGGTCACGACCACGACCACAACTACGACGACCATCCATGAGATATAGAGCTCTGATACCAACTGACGCCAGGCAAGGTAGCGATTATCCTTCGGTTTATTGAATCTGTTGATTCATGCATGAATAACGAAAATAATCCTAGAACATGTTGATTGGAAGAGGAATACCAGGAAATATGAAAATAACGGCACTGCTGAAAATATTATTAAACTAAAAATTTTCTCGTAATCATCAACTAGACAGACCCTTATATAGATCAAAAACTAAGGATGCCAATTTCCTCCCACTCGAGTGGAGTATCTGACATCCGACCCGAATGGAGAAGAGTATGGAAGGACTACCAATATTTGATATCCAATATCCGATCCAATACCCAATTAAATAATATGTATATATATATATATATATTAAAGAAAATTTCTTTTCCTAAACCCATTAACTATTTTTGTTGAGAGCAATGATAGGGAGAGTGAAAATGGGAGAGTGAAAATCATAGTGAATGATGTGGCATGACGTGGTATGACGTGACACTTTACATGCACATGTCCGATTATCGCTTGAACACCATCGGCGGCTTTCGGCCACCGCTCCGAATCAAACTATTCCCTGGGGGGCACGGTGAACCCGTCGGAGATCGTGCATGCAAGGTGCCACGTCATTCACTATGATTTTCACTCTCCCATTTTCACTCTCCCAATCATTATTCTTTTGTTGATGTTAAAAGTAGGCTATAGAGATGTTTAATTTTTTTTAATTATATATATATATTTAATCTGATATTAATTCTAATATGTTTTTGTTGAATGGTAATAATTGAATAGAAATAAGAAAATTTATTAGTATAAAAGATATCTGATCCTTTAATAGGTATGTGTATGAGAATGGATATCCGATGCTCGATGGGTATGAGTACGAAGGATGTAGAATCCTATCCGAATCCGATTCATTGTCATTCCTATCAAAAACTCTAAGACACACAAGAAAGGAAAAATCTTAACAGAAATAAAAAAAATCCATATATAAAAGGAAAAATCGAAACAGACTCAAATTTTAAAAATTCTAAATAGACTAAAAATCCTAAAATTGTAAATGATAGAAATTACTAAAAATATTTAAAATACCAAAATACTCCTACATCAAATTTTCTATAGTTGCATAGGTTATAACTTATTGCTTCTCACCTCCGAGCACAAATGCAAACATCAAATTAATATGTATAATCTAGAACCTTAATCACTTAACAGCAGTGCTGCTCATATACTTTGGTTAAGCATGGTCCCGCGGTTAATATCTCTTGCATTTCCTATGCAGCAACAGGGATCTGCTACTGAAAACTCTGCAACAACATGCGAGAAGATGAAAGGAGACCTTCAAGTTGTATTTAATATGCTTCCAAAAGACATGCAACAGCTGATGCTTTCAAATCCTAAAAGGGCTGCTCTACTTAAAGCCAGCACAGAGCCAGTGAAGACTCCTAAGCATTCTGCTATGCGGTGGATCAGTAGCTGAAGTGAAGACGGCATTCCTATATCATTGGTATCATAGAATACCTTCCATCTTGCTTGGCTGGTGAATCTAAATGGTCCAATTGCAATCTTGAACAAGCTTGGTCCCTTTGTTCTGTTCTTGGAGATGTCAAAGGGTAAAAGGTTCACAAACGCAAGCACAGAAGAGAAAACAGAGAGGCAAGTGAGGAGAAAGAATCAGGAGCAGGCCAAAAGTACCCACATTACTTGAGCTGAGTCTTCTCTGTACGTTATAATGAATGTGTAATTCGATTCTTTCGATCAAGTTATTGGAGCAACAGCTACACGAAAATGAGTCACTCGTGGTTAAGATTTATTTCGTCTTTGATTAAGCTGCTTGGGTCCTCTTCTTATTGTATTATTCTACTCACTTGGGGTCCAATGAGATTGATCAAGTGTAGCATGCCTTTATTATTGATCTTGTTGCGCCCGTAATGATCCTCCTTGTTACCCATTAAGTGTATGTTAGATATGCTTCTTTTTACCTAATGCGGATAGAACATTTTTCCCACTTTCTTAGTTGTCATCAATTTTTTTAGCATTATCGAATGATAAAATTTATTTATTTCCTACAACAAATATATTGAAAAATTCATTCGTTCTCCTTAGACTTTGTAAAAGTTTGTAAAAATGCATTTTTGAACAAGGTTGATAGTTTTTCTGTAAATTATTGAAAAATGAAGAACAAATACACTTTGAACTTTCTCGTTTTTCTTTATAAATTATTTTATCTGCATGAAATAGCACAACTACGAAATGAGATGCATCATTTTGTGTGTATTAAATATTACCATTACTTCTCTTCAATCCAAATCATGCGTCATTAAGCTCTTAATTAGGTTCTGAAGCATCTTCAATGCAAGATGATTTCTAGAGAGGTTTGTCGAACTAAAAAATTAAACAAAAAACTTGAAACATTCTAGGGATGAGATTTGAGATTTTCAGTTCAACAATAACAGTAGTGATAATTAAAATTTTTTTAAAAAAAATTAACAATGTGAGTGGAAACCATAACTAATTAATTAACAATGTAGTTTATAAGTTTGTTTTTTTTTAATTGTGAAGAAAGTAGTAAGTTTTTATATCTATAATGTGGCATATTGAAAATTACGAAAAGCTCATTTTAGTGCTTTATGCCTAGAGCATCTCTAATGTAAGATTTTTAGATAGGTTTGTGAAATCAAAAAGCTAAAATAAAAATTTGAATCATTGTGGTAATGAAGTTTGAGATTTTTAGTTTAAAAGAGTAGTGAAAATTCAAAAAAAAAAAAAATCTATCCAAATTAGCAATAACTTTTGGGGTTTGTAGGAAAGTTTTTTTTATTTAGAGAGAATAATAAAGTTTTATATTTATAACGTCGCATATTAAAAATTATAAAAAAAATTTATTTAGAACTCGAATTATTAAATATATGCTTAGGCCTTTCAATTTCGTTACAGCTCCTATTATTCATATACATATTATGAATCTTCCACTCATCGATCTGTTCCTCTGTGCCAATTTTTCAATTTTTATTTTCATCTTTTATATTTTAAAAGTAGATCTCTTACCAGAGCCATAACGCAATCCTCAAGAATTGTTATTTAATTCATGAAAAAGATCGGTTGACTTTGCATCCCTAAATCATTCATCCAGGCATTAACTTCAGATGAGTTGACTTTGTATGATTGAGATATGTTTACTTGTTTCAGCTGGAAAGATGCCCATGGTATTGATATATACCTGTATCGATATTTTTACCAATAGTACAAAGTTAACATGAAATACACTCAGTGTCCAAAAGAGATTATATAAACTAAAAAAATCAAACAATTTAAATGATTAAAAAAAACTCTAAATTGTCATTTTCGCCAAGTTATTCTCCTTCAGTTCTATATATAGTGAGTCAAACTGTTCTGAATGTCACAGTTGAGAGATGTTCAAGTCAATGCCAAGGTTCATGCCATTGTATGCAATGGGAGCATACATCCACAAGTCATCAGAGCTCAACAGCTGCCCAAGTTAAATCTTAACTTCAGATACTGAAACATATCAGAGCTAGCAGAATTAGCAATGCAATTAAGTATAACCTTAATTTGGAGCTGCAAGAACTTGACATACTGAACTGCTTCTTCAAGCATTGTGCTAATGTCTACCTGTTACAGTCAATAATCTTGTTAGCTCTTCTGATCAAGAGATGCTGAAGAAGCAGAATTCTGATAGAGAGATGCTTACTTTTGTCCCATTTGGAACCAAGTTTTGCAGGGTTTTCAGCCTCTCATTGATCCTTTCTCTCCTCTTCTGTATTTTAGAAAACAAAAATTAAAGAATGAACAAAAGGCAAAGTTAAATAAATCTATAATCTTTTAAATTAATTAATACCCTTGCGTACAGGCTTTGGGGATCAGTTGCTGCTCCTCTACCAGCTCTTTTCTTCCCATTCGTTGCTCCTTTCTGCTCGTTGGACTCATCCTCCTCCGAGCTGTAGCAACTGGAATTCTGTGAATTTATGTCCTCATGCACAGCGCCGTCACTCTTCTCAATCCTCTTGGACAGTGAATTCTTCTTCCCCTTCTTTGAAACCTAAGAAATTAACACCACCATTTTTGAACATACACAATCTGTATATTACCAATGCTTCACAATTGAAACAAGGAATGAATGGAAATGCTCACCTTCTTCTTAGGAACTTCGAACGTCGTATCCTCGCCATTCAACTTTCTCTTCATGGCTTGTGAAAGCGGAGGCTGAGGTTCCACCATTTCCGAGCTCGCATTGGTTTTGCTCAAGTAGTTATCTCCTACATAATTGGCGTCTACATGAGGGAGAACACAGCTACTGCCTTGGTTCCAATCAAAAAGATCACAGTGAGAAGGACTATGATCGGACCAAAACATCTCTTGAGAACCGAACAATTGTGCCATGACTTGGGATTCTTCCTCCCCCACCATTGCAGCATCAAATGAGCTCCAGCTCGAGCCCAATCCCTTAAAATCCATGTTAGCAATGAAGATTTTGGAGGTGGAGGAGAAAGTGCAGCTGTTGGTGTTGCAACCTAATTCAGGGAGGATTTATATACAGTAGCTACTCTTTCATTTTAATTCAGACAATGACAATACAGCTAAGAAAGCTCCAATTATGCATTATAAAAACAAAAGGGTGGATCAATCTGCCGGGGAATATTTATAAATGAGAAGTTATAAATGATTGAATGATGGGGAAGTGATGGTTAATTTCGGCCTGTGGAGAGATGGAAATTAAGAACGTGGGAAGAGGATGAAGTAGTTAAGGCGAATTGATGCTTAGAAATTGATAAAGAAATCCAGAAGAAGATCGAAGTAGGCAAGTCATGGCGAGAGCATCTACTGTTGCTGTTCGTGTCCCACAAGGAGGACGCACGCTGGCCCACTGTTTCTTGTTTGTTCTCGAGTTGTTTAACCTCATTAACTCACATTTATCTGCACAACCAACACGTAAAACAGTTTGTTGCATAAACAGAAAACATCGAATCCTGGTCCAATCTTTATGGGTCTAATTACTTTATGCGGTCGTAAGAATTTTTCAATGAGTTATAAAAATTTTGCCAGCTCGTTGGACGACGACAAATTGAGTCGACTGCAAATTGACAGTGGGATACATTTAACCTTTTTTTTTCCAAAAAAAAGAAAAACTAAATTCCATAAAAATCAAAGCACACAACATGTCCTAAATTTAACTTCTGATAATTAGGCTGTTATAAGTCCTTTTATTTGATGTGATGGAGATGACGTGGCATCTCTAGGTCTCCATCAACATAGAGTTGGATCAATCTAACTCAAGACCGAATTCGGATCCAACCGGCCGACCTGAAAATAGAACATCTGCACAATCATGATCCGATAATTTTATGAAAGATTTAGAAAGGGGCAGGAGCGTGAGAGGCGTGACACGGACACGTTCTAAGGATGTGAATGGGCGTGCAAGACGCAGTGTAGACACATTTTGAAAATGTGGGTTAACGCGCGGAATGTGTCGAGTGGCCGATAAGGAGGCATATGCCAAAGTCAAGTTTCGTCAAATTTCGTTTTGATCTCTCTTTTAACTCTTTTTGATGTTCACAAATTTCCCAACATGTCAATATGTTCTCAAAAAGAGACATACCAAAGTCCTTGTTGCTTGATCCTATGAGAGCCAATCCGATAGAAGTCAATCCGACCGAAACGAACCTAACAAAAACCGACCCGACTCAAATCTGACCTCCAGTACTCTAGTTCAACTCCCCCAAGGAGTCAACCCCTCTCTCGGTTGCAACCTGATCAATAATAATTTTATTATTGGAAGAGAACAACTGTCTTAGCTTCTCAGTATATCATATTTTATCGATCGTATTTCCAAGGGAATGCAAAGATCAATGGCTCTTGGAAGTTGGAAGAGGGCTAAGAGCCGATGTAGTGAGTATTGTGCTAGAGCTGTTGCTTAGTTGGACATTATATATCTATGGACTCTTAGTGATCCACAATCTCTATATCTAATTTCTGAGATTTAATCTTTTTCTTTAATGATCAAATTAAAGTCTTTTAATGACAGTTGTAGTCTCATTTAAGCAACAAAATTCATAAGGCGTGCGGTTTTATTGCATTAAAATCGAATAAAATGGTAGAAGACATGGTTCATACAATTATCTTATCCATTCACATGTTCCATCAGTGATTAATCAAGTTCGGCTTGAGTAATAATTGAGTATATTATTTAGTAAAGAAAAATAATCATGTTCGGCTTAAGAACAAATATCTTATCTATTCACATGAGTAGGTTGCATTGCAACATTTTTGTGGTTATCTTAGTATAATAAATCTGTTTTAAAATTATTGAAATTTTATTCACAATATGTCCGAGAGACAGAGATTACTTATCTGTCAAGGCAAAGCATGTGTCATCCTCGTACAAAAATAAGTGATAATTGATACAATAACATGTGGCACCCTCCTGGGTGAGCCAAGCGGGCTTAGCATGCAAAAGAGACTTGTGACAATTTTGCCTGATTCACGTTGGTACACTATGCCCCAAGTGCGGTCTGCTGCATACAGTAATGTTCACACAAAAATCCTTGGATTGGTGTAATTCGATCTTTGGATTCGCACCCTGTCCTGTACTCTATACCAGCCTTAATGCCACTTCTGATGTAGGACTAATAACCTATGAGATGTTTCCATTTATATTTTTTCAATAATCCCTCATATGAATGGAAATAAGATATGATGGTCTTTGACAGTTGAGTCGTGTGTAGGATAGGTAGGTGTTACTCTATGAACTTTCCTTTGTAAAATTATGTTTGCTCATTAGCTAATCAGTAGATACGATATTTTTGAATTGTTCTGTCGTTTCTATAAGCATGGACAGATATCACCCAGGAGTCTCTTTGATATAGCTTAGGTCTCATGAGTGTGTTCATTTATGGTCATAAACATGCCTAGTTTTTTTAGAAGCGCTAAGAATTGTTCATTCAATTTTCTTCAAAATGACCCCACTTCTTTCTCATATAGGTGATCTCTTGAGAATATTTTCATTACTCCACTATGACCATTAAAAACAAGAATACTTACCCATCGTTTGGTCACCAATTCATCGGGTTGTTCTCCTATAGTAATTGTCTTTTAGTGCAATTAGGTTGTCCCTTTGAACCTAATTCTTGGGATCTCTGGTCAGCATAGGTTGGGTTTCCTTTACACCTACAGTCAGCATCGACATTAACATCAAGCTCATTCCTTGTGACGAACTCACAATTAATTCTCTGTTTAACCCTTTAGTTAGAGAATCCACTACGTTATCCTTTGATTGTAAATAGTCAATAATGATAACTCTCATTAAGCAGATTGACTATCATAATTGATCCCGGCTTAGCTCACGTGTAGCTCGACTGGCCAGCCTGGCACCACATCAGGATCGGGTCGGGACCGGGGTTCCCTGGGCCCAGGTGAGCCGAGCCGCCCGAGCAAGCAACCCGTCAGATATAGCCTGACCAAGCCCACTCGGGAACGTCGAGTGTCTAACCCCGACCGATATGAACACGACGTTATGGGATACTGACTGCCGAGCTGGAGAATTCCCAAGCCTCTAACAACCTGACCCTAGGCTGAGTCAGGTTAGTCAAATCCGAGCGCTCCCTGACTCAGAAAGCACACCGCCTCATTCTTGGAAATAGCGGTCGCATGGCCAGGTTTCACTCGGAGCCGCCGGTTGGCGCTCCCATTAGAGATTTGTCGCAACCCCCATGGACACCTGCTCTCTGATATAACCAAGGTTCCGAAAACCGGATCGGACATTGAACCGGTCGAGGTAAGGGTTCAGAGGTTTAGAAGTTCAACCGGTTTAACCGAGGGTCCAACCGGGATATAACCGGTATATAATAAAGTATGTATTTATATAAATATATGAAACTAACGGCTTATCCAACTACTTTATTCAAGATTGGATCAACTAGATCGAGCATGTGATATGTTTTTGTTAGCAACTCAGCACGGTATTTTTGAAAAAATGGTTAGTTTCAAAGAAAAATTCAAGTTTAAAACCATTGGGTTCAAAAAATCTGGATACGAATTGAAGAATCTTATTAGAAGTTAAAATTATATCACAATAGCATTTGTTCACCAATAAACACTTAAACAGAGGATACTAGCAAAGCACATGAAAAATCACTTTTCCAAATATGTCATATACTGCTGCCTTCGTATGCCAGCACGACGACGCAATGAGGCTAGCAGCGGGACGAGGCTAGCGGAGGCAGGGTGATGCGGCGAGGCTGGTGGAGGCGGGGCGACGCAGCGAGAGGCTAGCAGTGGTGGCTCTCTTGCAAGCAAACAACAGGTTTGTTCGTTTGGGACTTTGGGTGAAAGCAAACTAGGTTATTGATATTTTATTTTTCAATTTTCATTTTTTAGTAGGAAAACAAATTTGCCAAATGGAAAAAAAATCAAAAAATAAAAAATAAAATAAACCAAGCCGGTTTTTCCGGTTTGCCCGGTTCATCGGTTCTCGGTCGGTTCAAAACGGTTCACACCCGGTTCTTGAGTAGCCAATTTTTAGAGTCAACTCGGATCGGAAATCTGGCCGGTTCCCGGTTCAACCGGTCCGACCGGCCGGTCCGATCCGGTTTTCAGAACACTGGATATAACACTAACAGAAGTGGTACGGGAGTCGGTGCAGACCTGATACCGTTCATGCCTGAATCGCGAGTATCTCGCTGACACAGTGATCCTCTTGCCATACCCCTGCACTTCGTACCACGGCAACCTACGCTTGTGTCAGACCGAGCGGCGCCGGACGGCACCCGTCAATGAGCTGATAGCGCTCCTTGCCTTACTCTCGCGTGTGACACCTTACCCTGTGATAAGTACCATTTTGTTGATTATTTTAATTGCTTAAATCCATGTTTGACCTATGTTTTTATTGTTTAATTGTGAAATTGCCCTAGGTTTTAGAACTTACTATTATTTTGGACTTAATTGCAAATTTGCATTAAATTGGATTATTTGGCCACTAATTTTCTGATATATTTTTGTAGGCACGAAAGGGTTCATGGACTTAGGGCATATTGGCTCAAATTTGAGTCGGAAGTGAACCGGATCGAATTATCAAGCTTCCGATTAATCCGGACCGTCCGATTCAAGAGCGGCTAGATCTGAGCCATCCGGGACAATCTGAAGCAATCCGAGCTAGGGTTAGGGTTGATCAAGCACTATGATCAAGATCTGAAGGTTTCATCCAAATCAGAGCTAAATCAACCGTTGGATCAAGCTCGGAGGGCTCTAGATCGTCCATTCAAAGACTAAGTTGATCTGGACCATCCATTGCAAATCTGGAGGATCTGAGCTACCACAAGGCAGATCCTGACCCCAGATCATCATCATCAAAGTTTGGCTCCAATCAGAGCAAGATCAGCCGTTGGATTTCATCCGAGCAATCTGGACCGTCCAATGCTAAGTATTTAATCAGATTTTCGCCGCAGCTTGTTCCTCGTCGCGTCTCCGCCGCAGTTCTTCTTCTTCGTTTTGTTCTTCATTCCTTAGCTGTTTTCTTCAATCCAAAGGGGCGCGACCCCTCAATTTCTTCACTAGATTGAGTTCTAGGTCAGTGGAAGGGTTCTCGGTGAATTTCCAGCTCTCAATTGCCCAGGAACAGAGCTTTTGTGAGGTCTCCGGAGCTCTGCCGTTTGGTTTCGTCAACATCAGTTGCACATCCTTTCATCACCCTGAGTAGTTCAAAGGGGTTCCCTGGAGTGCTCGGATCAATTCCAATCCATCATCGCAGCTGAGTTGAAGGAATTGGATGGGTTTCGGATTTGAGCAGATGTGAGCTGATTTTGAATCGCAGATGCCGTTTTCCATCGACTTGCTGAGCTTGCGGGTTCGAGGCTCACACTTGCGTGACGAACAAGGAGGATTCGAGCTAGGGAAGCATTGAGGAGTAGATTTCTTTAGCTAATTTCAGTTGTTTTAGCTGTAAATTTCGTTTCTGCCTCGTTTCTTACTGTTTCTGAATTTCAGATTGGTTAAGTTGGTTTCTGAATTGTTACTGCTTTAATTAGTTTAGATTATGCAAGTTAATTGGATTTAGTGTTTGTTAGTGCCTATTTGCTTTTAAATTCTAGTTTAATTCGTTTTTAATTGTTGTGTATCAGTTGGTATCTCTGTTTACAGCTTGCTTACCAGTCCTGTAGTTGCGTATCAGCCCTTCCTATTGAGTTCTTGCATTTAGTTCCAAGCTCGCTTTAGTTTTACCTTATGAGTTTATCTTGCAGTTTAGTCTAGCTAATTAGCACTCGTTTTTAGCTTTGCCCATCAGATATTGCGTACCAACTTCATTTATGTAACCTGATTTCCATTTCTGAAACCTCAGCTCATTTCTGAAATTCCAGCGCATGATTTCTGAGTTCTTGTGTCAAATAAATGTAAATTCCACTTAAGTCTTGCTGATTTTTAGTATAGGGACTCCATTTCAGTTCATTTGCATGTTGTGTGTCCAAGTTATAATCTGAATCTCTGCAATTAATGCTATATTTCTGCACACTCACTTGTGTTTTCGGTTTGAGTTTGAATTGAGCAGTTTGGATCTGATTTTCTTCATTCGATCCTGCAAATCCCTTACTGCTAACCTTGTTATCAAAGCTGAGTACCCAGTGCCATTCCTAATTGGCAGCTACACTTTTGGTACTTAGTATTCAGCTCAGTTTTGGCACATAGGCATTCTTCACATGTGTATCACATCCATTTCTGAAGTTTCAGTTTAGTTCTGCATGAGTTGATTAACAGGTTTCTGAGATCAAATTTTAGTGAACACTAGTGCTCATAATCATTGCTGAAACATTCATTTGGTGCCTTAGGCTCTGAATTCGGTTTGTTGCTTTAAGCTGTGATCTTGTGCCGAGTTTTCTGCATTCTTGTTTTGCAGTGGATTGATTTCTGCACAGCAATCTATTCCTGCTTCTGAACTCAGTATTGTTCCCATCCTGCTGCATTCGAATTGATCCTACTTGGTTGTCTCCACTTCTGCCATTGCACTCGGATCTGAATCTCTGTTATTCTTATTTCTGTATTACATGTTTGTACATTTCTGCAGTTTTGGCACATTAGTTCCTGCAATTTTGGGTGGCAAGTTAACTCAAATTCTGCATGTTATACTAAGTTTAGTTTTAGCATTGAAATGTATCAAGTTTAAACATACTTTTTAGTATGCTATTGAGCTTGAAAACAGATTGCTTTAAATCCAACTTGAATCTGAATTTCAAGTTTTAATTCTGCATTTCATTTCTAGTTGAAGGCATTTGGTATCAAATGAGTTTCGGAATTGATTTTGTATTGGATTGTTTTTAGATTGCTTGAATTGTGCTTTATTGCTTAGCATTTGTTTTGCCTTGAATCAGATTTGCTCCCCAGATTAGGGTAAGTTGCAAATAAGCTCCAAATTGTTTGAGTCCATTGGTTGAATGATAACTTGCTATCACTTGTTAAGTTCCATGGTTGAGTTTTCCTTCATTCTCATTGTGTTTTCATTCTAAATTGAAACCCAAACCATATTCCCTTTGAAACCCAAATTCACAAACGACAAATAACACAAGCTCGAATCAAACACGACAACTAGCCCCGAGAAAAATACGACCTATGGCCCCTTTACTACATTTTCATGTTTTGATTGCAAAAAGGGTTTCCAGTTATTCATTCATATCTAAATTTGGTAGACCCACATTCGTGACAGTATAGTTAGGGCCTATCACCCTGCCACCGCATGCAACACCTTGCCCTGCTCCCGCATACGACAAAAGGTGGCAGGCTGGGCAGAAGCTGTCAGCTCCCTCGGCTATATAAGCCCCTTCGCTTTCCACTTCGCAGGTATGCGTGATAGTGTTTCTTTGCAGCTGTTCCATTGCTTTGCTCTCTTCTCGCGAAGACTGACTTAACTATCGGAGGACCTTGCCGGGGACTTTTCCTGGCGGGTTGCTAACGGTCATTTTCTTGCAGGTCATAGCCAGCATCAGCAGTACTCGGGTCTGCTTCACTCTTGGGAGTCCACCTCACTCGGCGACAGGATCAGTAATGTATGCAAATTGTCGGCACATATTTTGGTCATCTAGAAACATCTTCTAAGAATTATCATAATCATTCAACTTCTTTGCCCACATTTGTCAAGAACTACAAATTCATATTCCATTGTGGAATATTTAGTTATTACAATTTGCTTAAAAGATTTTCATAAAATTATTGCACTTCCCAAGTGAATACATATTCACTTGTGGACTTAGAGTCATTTTGTCTGATATCTAATTCGCATTATTATATCATTCGATCATAGTAGGATATCTCGTGTAATGTAGTACATAATCACGAGTATACCGCAAGTATCTTAGTACTCTTATTATCCCTTTCCAGTGCTCAGCACTGGATTACTCATATATCTACTTAGCTTGTTTACTGCGTAGGTTAAGTCTAATCATGTACAACTCATTAAGTACATCAAACTTCATCTCATCTTTGAGTACTCTATTTGAAAAATACTTTCAACTTAATTTTTCGATAGTTGTTGACCCATATCTATCGAAGTTCGTAACAATTCAGTATCACCCTCGTAGAATTTCAATCTCATTCTTATAGAAAATAAATTTCTCTATAGCTTCATCCTTAGTTTAAAGAAGATACATATAATCATATTTTGTATGATCATCTACAAAAGTAATAAAGTACTTATTCTCACCATGTGTCAGTGTACCTTTAAGGATGCACCTTTTAGTGTGAATTAGTTTGAATGGTTCAGTGATTCTTTCAACGTGTTAAAATGATGACATTATCATTTTTACATTAACATAAGTCTCACACTTGTGTTCTAGGTCAAGGTGGAATGTAGGTATATTTTGCATATTAATTAATCTATGTAATACATCGGTTAACATGTTATAGTCTACCATGCCACAAACTAGAAGATTCAAGCATTTACATAGAAGAGCTTTCGGCTTTATTTATTTTAGGCCAAATGACTATTACATTGGGCTTAAACCACTCATCGTTTACATAGTCTTCCCATAACATTTCATGTTTTGACATCACAACCCAATCTAACTCAAACACAATCTGAAACTCATGCTTGTTAAGAAGCAATTCAAATACTAGATTCTTTTGAATCTCTTGAACATACAACACCTTATTCAAAGTGAGTTCCTTACTCGATGTCATATTTATCACCACTTTCCCTTGACCATTTATGTTCGAGATTGCTGAATTCCTCATGAACAGTTTGTCCTCATCTTTAACTTTTTCAAATTGTAGAGTAGCTCCTTGTTGCAACAAGCATGTTGGTGGCACTAGTATTGATCCATCATTGTCGTGGATTGGAACCTATTAGATTCACTTCAAAGACCATGACATAGAGGGCATTCAAAGACATGGCATTGTTAGGACCGAAGGAATTTACATATCTTAACAATGGTATGATATTGTCCACATTGAGCCTAAACTCTCATAGTTTTGCTCTTGGACTCTACCCAAAAGGTTTCATATCAATGGAGATATCTTTCCTTTATAAGTCCATGATTCTTTCTATGTATTTTCAATGTGGGACTTTATTTGCAACCATTGCAACCTAGCAATCCCCCACCCCTACAAACGAAGGACCACCACTATTCTCATGGTCTGGGTCACCCCTTAAGCATCGAGTCACTCTTGACCTGCTCAGGGCCTCCCCTACTTCATTCAAGGTTTCACTCACATGGTTCAATCTGGACCATGGCTCTGGCTCATGTTTCTTCCGATGGTTAGTCCAGTGAAGAGAGACCTAGCTCTGATACTAATTGTTAGAATTAAAGGAATTTAGATATCTCCATAATGATATGATATCTCCACAGACATAGAGGTTCATGTCTGATTCTTCATTCAGATTGACCTCTTATGTTTTCTTCTTCATCTTCTTGCACTTCAAAACCTTGTGACCGATTCAATCACAATTATAGCACTTCTTAGAGATTTTTTTTCTTGAAACAACCTCCTCTGGGTGTCATCTTGGAAGATTTGGAGTTCTTTCATTTCAAGCTTTGATCATGCTCGACTATGTTGGCTTTTATAGTAGGATCTGAGAGGATAATTTTCTCTTTGAACTCTTATTGTTTTTCTCAATTCGAAGTCTAACAAACAAGCTCTTTCATATTTATCTACTTCCGCTTATGCTTCAAGCAATTCTTGAAATCCTTCTAGCTGAAAGATAGTTCTCAATGATTGCTACCACCTGGAAGATTTCATTCAACATCATGCATTCTGAGTGAATCTCTTGTAAGACTATCTGAAGCTCTTAGACTTAGATGATCACCAACTTGGAGTCAACTATCTTGTACTCTAAAAATTGGTCAACAATGAACTTTTTAGCCCCATCATCCTCTAATTTGTATTTTTTATCCAAGGATTCTCATAGCTCTTTTGCCATTTTCTTCATACAATACACAATGTATAACAAGTCGGTAAGGTTGTTGTGGATGTAGTTTCAACATAGGAATTCAGATTGGTTCCATGCGTCTATTGTAGTGATTATTTTCACATCATTTACACTTTTAGTATACTTGCTATCATCGCTTGAAATCCATGGTAGGTTTAGCATGGTCAGGTAGAAGAACATCTTCTGCTATCATCGCTTGAAATTTAACCCAGTGAGTATTTCCAATCGGAGCATAGTGGGTAGACACATGTTGAGCTTGTTGCATCTCAACATCTTCTACAACCATCTCAACAAAATAAATATATTTTAAGATTGTTGGAATTTTATCCACAATTTGTCAGAGGGACAGAGATTACATATTTGTCAAGATGGCTTGAGCTGATTATTTCAAGCTATCAAGCTAATTGAGTGGGTTGATCGTCAACTTCTTCTAGAGTTTCCCAAGTTCGAGAGGGAGAGGGAGTTTGCCGAGACGCCAATTCACCAAGCTGTCGACTTAGCGAGTGCTCCGAATGTTGTGTCAATGAAGTTGATGCCGAAGGCTCGGGACGGGAGCCGAATAAACCTGGAGCCTAAGTCCGAGTGGATTGTGTAAGGAGTGTTACCTAAGGAACAAGGGCGCCGAGTCCTGTAGTGAGGTAATCTCCTTAAAACAGATTTGTCCCCTCTAACGGTGCTAAGAGGTCACACTTGGACATTTGTTTCACTCAATAAAATGGCAAAATCATAAACACAACCTATCATAGGTTGTCGTGCCAAACTAAGTGTATACTAGAACACTATCGTGAAAATTTGTCAAATAAAAAATTACATGATAGGCAAAAAGAGAAAGAAACGAGGAGATTAAAGGAGAAGAAATCTCTCTTCTCTTTGCAACTTTCTCTCTTGCTTTCTTATGTATGAAGAAGAAATGCTTATTCACATTTCTGTTTTCTTTCCTGCTTGTTTTGTAGAATCTTCTTTGCTATCTTCTATGTTATTGTGCTCATGATCAAAGCTCACACATTTATAGAAGTGCCTTGAGTAACATGTAACAACATGTGGCAAACTATTGCAAGGCATGGGGTAAGCTCTTGCTAAAGCATGTGGCAAGCTCTTGTAATGGCAATTTGCAAAGAGCAAAGAATGTATCATCCTCATACAAAGACAAACGACATGTGTGGTATAGTGTGTGGGATCGTTATAATCGATAGAGAGGGGGTGAATATCGATAACGTAATTTTTCGAAAACACAGAT
This sequence comes from Boesenbergia rotunda, assembly GCA_024364735.1. Classification (NCBI taxonomy): domain Eukaryota; kingdom Viridiplantae; phylum Streptophyta; class Magnoliopsida; order Zingiberales; family Zingiberaceae; genus Boesenbergia; species Boesenbergia rotunda. Next base: position 11,641 of record JAGFNQ010007608.1, on the reverse strand, counting down.
TTAAACACAATGGAAAATATAAAAATCAAACACGGCTAACGCAGTTTGTTTTACTTGGTTCGGAGTCTGTAATGGCTCCTACTCAAAGGCCCACGGTCCTTGACTATTTTCGTTGGACAATTTTATAGCTCAAAGAATGATGTACAAGTGTAGAAATTTAAGTACATGATTAAATAAAAAACTTATACCAACGTGACTTAAGAAGAAGAGCGAAGCTTTGTCGGAGCGGTGTGTCATCGACCTTGAATGTTGTCGGCGCAGAAGGCTTGAGCACGGAAGCTTATCGTAGTGTGTTTGAAAGCTTGAGTTGATGTTGGAAGCAAAGGGGTGAAGTCCCTTTTATATTGCTTCTCGGGCGCCTGATAGGGTATGGGGCGCCCACGTCACCCGGATCAGCCGCGTCTTTATCCGTAAACTTGGCCAACGTTTATCTTCGTTCTTGGGCGTTTGGGACTATTGAGGCACCTGGGAGCTCACAGGCGCCTAGGAGCTGACGTGGCTCAACTACTAGAAGAACCCCTTATGGGGCGCCTGATACCATTCAGGTGCCTGGGTTCTCGGGCGCCTGAACACTTTCAGACGCCTGGGATCGCAACAGCCAACTCCTTTCAGCCTGCAACAAGGGTTAGTCTAAGAACACAATAATATGATAAATATGCATGAATAATAGACATAGTTGTCTTGGTTCTAACCTAGGATTTCAAATGAAATCCTAGGTCGAACCTACGTCTACTGTTCCCTTTCTTGGGAGCGCGTCCTCACCTACTCCACTCTAGAGAAGTTACCTTTTGTCAACCGGCTCCTCCGGTTGGATTTCGCTCGGTCTCCGAGACTCCTGGATCTCGAGACGTCCGTTCCTCGACCCATCTCAACTTCTGTCCATAGTCCTCGCTCGGCTAAATCTCCTGCCCATCTTCTTTTTTATTTTGTCTCCTGCCCATCTTCCAGATCAGGTCTTCGTGCCCAACTCTCAGTCAAGTCTTTGGTGCCTAGCCCACGGCCAGGACTTCATGCCCAATTCCTCAAACTAGGTCTTCGTGCCCAACCCTCGGTCAGGTCTTCGGTGCCCAACCCTCGGCCAGGTCTTTGTGCCCAATTCCTCAAACCAGGTCTTTATGCTCAACCCTCGACCAGGACATCGTGCTCAATCCTGCAGGACTTCGTGCCCAGGTAAATTAGAACTTTCCTGCATACTTAATGAAACACATTAGATCACCAATAATACTTAACTTTGAACTCTTTGCCAATATCAAAACAAGGTTCGATATGGTGCTTCCGGCACCAACACAGTGTGGCACTCTCATGGCTAAGCCATGTGAGCTTAGCATACAAAAGAGACTCATGGAAATTTTTGACAAATTCATGTGGGCACACTATGCACCAACCACAATCCATTGTGTGTAGTAACACAAGAACCCTTGGATTGGTATAATTCGACATTGGATTTACACTCCCTCCTTCGCTCTATGTTGGCCTTAATGCCACAACTTTTGATGTGGGAATGGGACTAATAACCCATAACTCATGTTTTCATTTATATTTTTCCAATAATTTCATGCCAGATCAACTTCAAACAAGTTGATTCTTTCTTGATCAGCTTCTATTGGGTAGGCTTCTGACTAGTCGATTCCTGTCGAGTCGGCTTCTACCGAGTTAGCCTATGATAGGTCTGTTAGTAGGAGCCCTAGAGCCAATTATGTGATGATTGACTAGGGACATTTTGTATCATATTCTATCATTAATAAAGGCATGTTTGGTTATTATACTTACTTTGTATTTGTGCCAAATAACTAAGTATAATAATGTCCTTGTGTAGTAGGTGTAGAGAACACTACACTAAACTATTCCTAGTCGAGCATCAATATTCAAGGACATATTAATGCATGGAGACTAGCATGTAAGTCAACTGATGACTGATAAGTACCATTTTTATTGATTATTTGAGTTGCTAAAATCCATGTTTGACCTATGTTTTTATTGCTTAATTGTGAAATTGCCCTAGGTTTTAGAACTTACCTTTATTTTGGACTTAATTGCAAATTTGCATTAAATTGGATTATTTGGCCACTAAATTCTTGATATATTTTTGTAGGCATGAAGGATTCATGGACTTGGGTCATATTGGGTCAAACTTGAGTCGGAAGTGGAACCGGATCGAATTATCAAGCTTACAATTAATCCGGGCTGTCCGATTCAAAAGCGGCTAGATCTGAGCCATCCAGGATAATCTGAAGCAATCCGAGCTAGGGTTAGGGTTGATCAAGCACTATGATCAAGATCTGAAAGTTTCATCCCAATTAGAGCTAAATCAACCGTTGGATCAAGCTTGGAGGGCTCTAGATCGTCCGTTCAAAGATTAAGTTGATCTGGACCATCCGTTACAAATCTGGAGGATCCGAGCTACCACGAGGTAGATCCTGACCCCAGATCATCATCATCAAAGTTTGGCTCCAATCAGAGCAAGATCAGCCATTGGATTTCCTCAAATCAATCACAGCCGTCCATGCTTAAGTATTTAATCAGAAATCTGCCCAGCTCTTCCCTTGTCGCGTCTTCGCCGCACAGTCCAGTTCTTCGTTGTTCTTCCTTCTTCTTAGTTTTTTCTTCAATCCGAGGCGCGACCACTCGATTTCCTTGCTGAATTCATGTGCTAGGTCATTGGGGAGGCCATCAGTGGAGTTTCTGGATCGGAATTGCCCAAGAACAGAGTTTGTGAGAGGTTTCCGCAGCTTTGTCCATTTGTTACCTTCGGATCGGCTGTGCTCTATTACCTTCCACCTGAGCTATCCAGAGGGGTTCCCTGAGTAGCTTGGATCATCATCCACTCACCAATTCACGCAGACGCAGCTGCAATGAAGATTTCGAATGGAAAATTCAGAAATGGGAAATCTGAGCTGTATTCAATCACAGATGAAGTTTTCCCCATGATTTGCTGAGCTTGCGGGTTCGAGGCTCTCCCTTGCTTGACGACCAAGGAGTACATGAGATCTGGAAGAATCGAGGAGTAGCTTAGATACTTAAATTTCAGTTTGTTTAGCTGTAATTTCCATTACTGCCGTGTTTGGTTTCTATCTTGGTTTCAGATTCGTTAACTTGGTTTAATGCATTGTTCCAGCTGTAATTTAGCTTTAAATCTTCAAGTAAGTAGTTAGCTACCTAGTTTAGTTAATGTTTCACTTAATTTCAGTTTATTTCTCTGATTGTTGCTTGCATATTTCCTAAATCTGTTGCGTGCCAATCTGTTTCTGCGTGCCATTTCCTTTCTGATTTTCACAGTTTCTTTCCAATCCGAATAGTATTTCGTTTATTTCCTGAAATTGAAGATCGCATTTAATTTACTGATTCAATTGATTTGAATTGTTTAGCAATTTGATTTTATTACTGCATTTTCGTTTTCAGTTTCTGCGCAACCTTAATTCTGAACTCAATTTTTCCTGCGTATCAGATGAGAGTTCTGAACAATTGCATCTAGAAAATATTGCTTGATAAATTTTCCCTGATAAGAATTTACAGCTTGTAGACTCCACAGCATTGTTTTGCATTCGGGTGATCTGATTTTTCTTCCTCCATTTCTGCCGTGGATGTTTCTGAACATTGCAGCGAGCTGAAATTTTGGGCACTTAATGCGAGTTGAATTCTGAAATTTTCATCCATTTGTATTCAGTTTTGTTTCCATATGGATCAGAGTTCATTCCTACCCATCGAATTCAGCTCTGTGCTCTAGTTTCGCTTTTGGTTACTGCTGAGTTTCAGTGGTCTGTTCATGCGTAATAACTGTAAATCTACATGTGTGCCAAGTGGCTGGAATTCTGCAAGAGTATCAAGTCAGCCTCCACACTGATTTGTAGCCATATTAAACACACCTTGTAGTGTACTTTGTGCTCGAATTCAACTGGTATTCATTAGCTTCTGCATTTGATCAGTTATTGAAGTTTGCATTCAATGTAGGAAGTTTACAGATTTCGTTTCTGCATCAATTGTTTCTGCACATCAGCTGAGTTCTGAAATTTTGAGGGTCTGTTTCCATTTGTTTTTCTGAGATTTGCATTCGATTTGTTTGTTGCACATTTGTTTGTTTCCATTGGTTGTAGTTCGGTTTGTTCTTGTCTCAATTAACAACTCAATGTGCAGTTTGTCAATTCTGGGTTGCATCAGTTTGATTTTGCATTTCAGCTTGCCTAATTGATTGTGTATCAGTTTCTTTTCTTGATTGCAGCTCAACTTGCATTCAGTTGAATTCCAGACCTATTTACTGAAGTTAAGCTTATTCTTAATGAGCTGTTATACCTGAAGTTTGTTGGCTTTACATCTGAATTCTGCATCTAGCTTCATCACTTAATTACTGCCCACAATTCTGACATCCTATACCAATTCTGATCAGCTGCAATCATGTCTAAAATTCCTTTTTAATTCAATGCTAGCACTTCACTAATAGTGGTCTTTCGAGTGGGAATGATTAGTTTCAATTCAAAATAGTCAATCACAATTTTGGGACTTAGTACCATCTTGGCACAAAAGTTTTTGTCCATGTATATCAAGTTTTGGGTGGCATGCATCTTGTATCTCATTGCATTTTCATTTCCTATTGAAACCGAAACCAATTTTGATTGGAAACCCAAATTCACAAACGACACCTGAACACGAGCTCGAATCAAACAACGTCAACTAGCCCCGAGAAAAATACGACCTGTGGCCCCTTTACTACGCTTTTGTTCTTGATTGCAAAAAGGGTTTCCAACATATTCATTTATAAATTCTAAATTTGGTAGACCCACATTCGTGACACATAGTTTGGGCCTATCAAATTTTTGGCGCCGTTGCTGGGGAAGCAACTAGTTGATTTGTTTGATTTTTGCTTGTGTACTTTTGGGCATATCATTTGATCATATTTTCTTTTGCTTTATCTTTTGTATACGGTTGCTGCCATTTTTCTTGTTTGTTGTGTGACAGGGCTGTAAAATCCAAATGTTTTCACCAGAGGACTATACAGAGTCACCAGAGTTCTATACAGAGCTCAAAGATGCACTGGTGGGGTTAAAAAATGTGTTGAAGGAGTTGGAATACCAACAAAAACATACAGCTCAGTCATCTACTCACCAGCAGCACCCTCAGCCACAATTTCAGCTTCTCAACCAATTTCAGCAGCCCTGGTCAGAGTTTCAGCCTTTCCAGCAATTTCAACCGCCACAGCAAGATTTCCAACAGCCCTATTCTATTTTCCAGCAACCAAATCAGATTTTTCAGCCACCATTACAACAATTCGAACAACCACAGCAATTCCAACAATTCCAGCCAGATTCTCAGCCATGTCTACCAAATTTCCAGAATTTTCAGAATGGGCAGCAACAATTTCAGATTGGGCAACCACCACTTCAGCAATTTCAGCCCAACTTTCAGCCACCTTATCAACAAGATCAATCAGTTTTTCAAGGAATTTAGCAAGGGTACCAAGATAATTTGAATTTCCAGCAACCATTTCAATTTCCACAGCAATTTCATCCTTGCAACCAGAGTTTTCAGCAACAAAATCAGAATTTTCAGCCCACTCAATTTGAGTTTTCACCACCACAATGTCAACCTCAGATCCAAGAATTCCAGGGCTACAATTTTCAGCAATCTCCACCAACTTTGGACCTAAATTTTCAGCAATTTAATCAGCCTGTGCAACCATTTGATCAGCCCCCACAATTTCCATTTCAGCATGCACAACCCACTCTTGGCTTTCAGTAGCCTTATGTTACTTTTCAAGACCAACAAGAGCTTGAGGCTCAACAACAAAGGATGATGGAGATGTTGCAACAAGTCCGACAACAACAGTAAAATGTTCAACAACAACAACAACTTGCAAAATTGGTAGATCAATGGAATCAGACAAAAGCCCAAATATCAGAACATTTATTTTCTCAAGCTGCTTTTAATTCTGAGAGCCCCGGAGTTAATTTTATATCAGTTCAAGGTGACCCTAGTGCAGGGTCAAGTCCTTCTTCAAGTAATCTTGCAAATTTGGTAGAAGAAGAAGAAGAAGAATTCATAAAAATCTGGGCACCTACAGCATGCATTCCTCCGGAGACTCCTATTCAAAATCCAATTCCAAATTTTTCAGCTCCAGAAGAAGAAACTGAAGCTCAACAGGACCATTCTCATTTGTTATTTTGTGATGATAGTGTTATTAATGGTCTTAATTTTTCTAATGTTGTTGTTGCAGATATTACAGGAGAAGCATGCATAGGAGATGATTCCACAGATGTAGGGGACTGCACTAAGCCCCAGGGACCACCACAATTTACTGGTACATTAAAAGATTCAGAAGATGAACCAGAAAGTGTAGGGACTTGCATGGTGGAAGCAAGCACCCAAGGATCACCTATTTTAGTTGAGTGTCCACCAGAGCTTGAGGCTGAAGAGGAGCATGTACTTGATCAGGAGGAGGCCATGGCTACATCTACTCTTGTAGAACCTCCAGGTATTCTCCAGCACACTCAGGTAAGTATTTCTCCTCTTTGTTCAGAAAAATTCAAAAAGGTACCTAGTGCTAACTTTATTGATTCTGATGAATTTATTGATATACCTTGTGTAGAAATTATTTGTGAAAATCCAATAGAGGTACCAGAAATTGATTTCCTTGGTCATAATGCATTACTTGATACATCTCTTGATATGGATAGCGAAATAATTTTAGAGGCACCTATAATTGATGTTGTTTGTTATGATGAATTACTTGATACATCTTTTGTGGATATGGATAGGAAAAAATTTTTAGAAGTGCCTGAAATTGATGTTATTTATTTTGATGAATCTCTTGCTATATCTTATGCTGAGGTTGAATGTGAAAAACTTATGGAGATATCTGATATTGATTTGATTGGCTGTGACACATTGCTTGATACACCCTGGATGGAAAATAATTGCGAAATTTCTATTGATGTGCCAGAAATTGATTTCTTTATTTGTGATGAGTATCTGGATGCAAATTTTGTAGGAAATAATTGTGAAAATTTTATTGAGGCACCATGAATTAATTTAATTGGATATGATGCAGCTTTGGATTTATTTCATGCAGAGACTGAATTTATATCATTTCTTTCTGACCCTGAACGCTTGAGAGAGGTATTACATTGTTTTGCAGGGTCCAGAAGACTTCAGGAGTGGATGCTCCAACTGAACAGACTCCAGCCTCCTGGAAGGACTTCTGAAAGGCATCAAGAAGGAGGAGAAGATCTTACTTTAATCCATAGCCCTCCATTCCTTCCATGGATTTTGAACCTGAATCGCCTTAGGCCACCAGAGAAATTTTTTGTGAAGTTCAAGTGTGGGGGAGTCCTAATTCTCTCAGCCACCCAGACTCCTCCACTACCACGATGGAGGCTACTGCTTGATAGACTCCGTCCACCAGAATAAAGGGGAGTTTGTTTCTTCTTGTATTTTCTTTTATTGCATTTTTCACTTTTATATTTTCTAGAAGTAAAATTTTCTTTTAAATTGAGTCCTTGTCAATAAATGCATGTTAGTTCTCTTGGAAATTTGTTTCTAGCATGAGTAGAAATAAAAGTATCCCTTTAGATTTTCTCCATAGCATTTTAGAGTCTTTTGAAAATAAATTAAATTTGGTTGTCAAAACTTAGGGTTTGAGCTAATGGATGAAATCTTGGATGCTTGAGTACTACTTGGTTTTAGATTCTTAATTGAGGACTTGGGATGAATTATTTTTACCTAGTGAGAATTAGCCTTACTTTTGTGATACACATATGTCATTGTGCTCTAGAACTTGCTTAGGTTCTTTCAAAATCATATTTCAATGATTGGATCACATCTATAGAGGCTAATCACTTTGTTTGCCTTTTCATATCAATTTTGGCAAAAATCATGTTCATTCCATTTTTCTTTACTTATTTCCTATTCTTATCCTCACTTTTCTTTGAACTTGTTGTTTGGGATGTTTTCTAATGCTATTTTGCCCGAGACGGACAAAGATTTAAGTGTGGGGGAGTGACTAGTGATTTGGAAGCAATTCTTATCAAGGATGCACTTCAATTCGGAAAAAAAAAATTCATGTGCCAAGTGAGTGATGTTTGGTGCCAAGAATGAGCAAGAGAGATAGAAGCACTTGGAGATCTAGCTTCCTTACCATATGTTGAAGATTCAAGTGGCAAGCAATGGAAAATCTAAAAATCTGTGCCATGCCAAAAAGAAAAAAATTCTGTGATCATTTCGAAATTGCAGCTACACTTGGCTGAAAAATTAGAACATTGTGAAACAAATCTGGATTGCAGCTGTACCTTGCTCAGGAAACCAGTAACATGTTGCTACAAGATGAACTCCAGCTGAAGATAATTTGAATAGAAGTTCGAATGCAGCTAGGCAGATCTGAAATCAAGAAAAAAAAAGAAAGTTGTGCCAAGGTCTTAAATGGCACGCAATTGCAGCTATACATTGGCTGTAATTTCAGAAAATTGCAGCTGTAGAGTGCTAGAATCTGAATAGTAGCTGAAACAAGCTGAATTCCAGCTGAAAACAAGTTGAATTGGAGCTAAATTGAGGCTGATCAGAAGTTGAACTCAGCTGAAAAAAAAAAGAAGCAGTTTTTTGTGCAGATTGGTGCCAAGTTGAAGCTGAAATTAGATTTTCCAAAGCTTTGAATCACGAAATGAAGTGGATGAATGTATTATAGATTGAAGCACATCACAGCCTATCAGAACAAGAAAGGAATTTGGATGCTAGGAGTTTCGAAACAGAGAAGAAAATGGAATGAAGTTGGCTAAAATTCAACTTGATTGAGCAGAATTTTCGAGTGGAACACTTTAAGTGCTCAACAACTTCTAGATGCCAACTGATATGAAGGAAATAGAGTGTTGCAAGATCTGATATGCTCCAGCTAAGACCAATTGCAAAAAAGAAAAAAAAAGAAACAGAACACAGTTTGAAAAAAAAAAGAAAAGAGAAGGAAAAATGGCACAAGATTGTAGTGTTGGTACCATGGAAACAAGTGAATATTTTTCTCATTCGAATTACAGCCTTGCTCCACTACCTTCTTGACCTTACAAGAAAGAAAGAAAAAAAAAGAAAAAAATTCAGAAAACAAAACAAAGAGCAAGGTTGGCACGCAATTGAAGAAAATGGCACATTGAGGTCAAGGAAGGGTTTTTCATCCAAATCAAAAGAATTTATTCAAGTTTCACTCCACCATACTTTTGATATCATTAGAGGACTGTTAAGATGGGGCAAAGCACATTGGAAACATTTTTGAGCAACCAAGTCTCCCACTCCATCAATTTTTCTATCTTCTTGGTTTTTACTCCATTTCTTATCATTTTTATGTTTTTGATTTGTTTTTGTAGATGTTGATCCTAATCATGAATAATGGTGGAGAGTAGATAATAAGCAAGCTTATGGTAGTGCAACAAGCATGTGTGTTTGAGTGAGGTCCACTTTTATCATCAACTTAGAACTTAAGGAGAGAGCCACAAAAACTTCCCTTGAAAGGATAGTGATTTAAATTCATCTCAATGACTCATGATGGATGAAAAGGCTAAGTTGTTGATTTAAGGACAAGGTACTAATCCATAGAGCTTAGATTTATGAGAATTGACAACCTTAGGTAATTTCTTTTCATTTGCTTCTAATTATGCTTTAGAAACCTAAGGGATCCATATTTAGTAGTTTCGCGAGACGCTCAAGGTTAAGTGTGGGGGAGTTGATAAGTACCATTTTTATTGATTATTTGAGTTGCTAAAATCCATGTTTGACCTATGTTTTTATTGCTTAATTGTGAAATTGCCCTAGGTTTTAGAACTTACCTTTATTTTGAACTTAATTGCAAATTTGCATTAAATTGGATTATTTGGCCACTAAATTCTTGATATATTTTTGTAGGCATGAAGGGTTCATGGACTTGGGTCATATTGGGTCAAACTTGAGTCGAAAGTGGAACCGGATCGAATTATCAAGCTCACAATTAATCCGGGCCGTCCGATTCAAAAGCGGCTAGATCTGAGCCATCCAGGACAATCTGAAGCAATCCGAGCTAGGGTTAGGGTTGATCAAGCACTATGATCAAGATCTGAAAGTTTCATCCCAATTAGAGCTAAATCAACCGTTGGATCAAGCTTGGAGGGCTCTAGATCGTCTGTTCAAAGATTAAGTTGATCTGGACCATCCGTTGCAAATCTGGAGGATCCGAGCTACAACGAGGCAGATCCTGACCCCAGATCATTATCATCAAAGTTTGGCTCCAATCAGAGCAAGATCAGCCATTGGATTTCCTCAAATCAATCACAGCCGTCCATGCTTAAGTATTTAATCAGAAATCTGCCCAGCTCTTCCCTTGTCGCGTCTTCGCCGCACAGTCCAGTTCTTCGTTGTTCTTCCTTCTTCTTAGTTTTTTCTTCAATCCGAGGCACGACCACTCGATTTCCTTGCTGAATTCATGTGCTAGGTCATTGGGGAGGCCATCAGTGGAGTTTCTGGATCGGAATTGCCCAAGAACAGAGTTTGTGAGAGGTTTCCGCAGCTTTGTCCATTTGTTACCTTCGGATCGGCTGTGCTCTATTACCTTCCACCTGAGCTATCCAGAGGGGTTCCCTGAGTAGCTTGGATCATCATCCACTCACCAATTCACGCAGACGCAGCTGCAATGAAGATTTCGAATGGAAAATTCAGAAATGGGAAATCTGAGCTGTATTCAATCGCAGATGAAGTTTTCCCCATGATTTGCTGAGCTTGCGGGTTCGAGGCTCTCCCTTGCTTGACGACCAAGGAGTACATGAGATCTGGAAGAATCGAGGAGTAGCTTAGATACTTAAATTTCAGTTTGTTTAGCTGTAATTTCCATTAATTTCAGTTTGTTTAGCTGTAATTTCCATTACTGCCGTGTTTGGTTTCTATCTTGGTTTCAGATTCGTTAACTTGGTTTAATGCATTGTTCCAGCTGTAATTTAGCTTTAAATCTTCAAGTAAGTAGTTAGCTACCTAGTTTAGTTAATGTTTCACTTAATTTCAGTTTATTTCTCTGATTGTTGCTTGCATATTTCCTAAATCTGTTGCGTGCCAATCTGTTTCTGCGTGCCATTTCCTTTCTGATTTTCACAGTTTCTTTCCAATCCGAATAGTATTTCGTTTATTTCCTGAAATTGAAGATCGCATTTAATTTACTGATTCAATTGATTTGAATTGTTTAGCAATTTGATTTTATTACTGCATTTTCGTTTTCAGTTTCTGCGCAACCTTAATTCTGAACTCAATTTTTCTTGCGTATCAGATGAGAGTTCTGAACAATTACATCTAGAAAATATTGCTTGATAAATTTTCCCTGATAAGAATTTACAGCTTGTAGACTCCACAGCATTGTTTTGCATTCGGGTGATCTGATTTTTCTTCCTCCATTTTTGCCGTGGATGTTTCTGAACATTGCAGCGAGCTAAAATTCTGGGCACTTAATGCGAGTTGAATTCTGAAATTTTCATCCATTTGTATTCAGTTTTGTTTCCATATGGATCAGAGTTCATTCCTACCCATCGAATTCAGCTCTGTGCTCTAGTTTCGCTTTTGGTTACTGCTGAGTTTCAGTGGTCTGTTCATGCGTAATAACTGTAAATCTGCATGTGTGCCAAGTGACTGGAATTCTGCAAGAGTATCAAGTCAGCCT
>JAGFNQ010007607.1:0-36869 GCA_024364735.1 Boesenbergia rotunda | reverse complement strand
TGGAAGACGATGGTATGAGCATCCATATGCTCATGCTGCTTTTGTAGCTCAGGTACCATAGCGGCCACATGATGAACTCGCAAGTTCAGAATTGGCCACATGTTTCTGATAGGCCACTAACTGGTCTAGAGTTGCATCTTCAGGAGGATGGTTGGGAAGTTGTTCTTGAAGGACATAAGCAAGCTTTTTTGCCTTGAGGACTATCCTCAGGTTTCGAAGCCAGTCCATGAAGTTTGGCCCGGTCAGCTTATTGGTGTCCAAAATGGAACGCAAATTCAGAGAAGACATGATCAGGTGATTATCCTAGAAATACAAATTGAGGTTATGTGATGAGAATGATAAAGAATGCATCAATATACATTAATTAAATCCTATTTATTTTTCGAATTGAATAACCCTTTTTATCAATTCGGGAGATCGTAGGAACATCTCCAAATAGGTTGATATCCAACCATAGATAAGAACAACCATGGCTAGAGTCCATCAAGTTATTCTTAGCTATGAAGGTAGGTAATTATACCGATTACATATTATACATATGTAACTATCACATTATGCTATCAACTAATTGAATGTTTGCATAAATTATTGGGTTGTTAACTCATTAACAAGTATGCAACAATATACATAGCACCCAACTGCACCTCTCTTTACATCGACCTTGGCTGTGGCACAACAAATCGATGCTCCAAGCTTAAGGCTGACCCATTAATCAAGAAATAGTTTTAATATGGTTGGAGCTCATTCAACCGTTTAGTCAGGCTTGGATGTGTCCAACAACCAAAACTAAGGATTGACCTCTGACTCCAACTATATTAATCATAAACTAATTCCATGGTTTGAACATGTTGAGGTTCAAGCCGGGCATGGATGTGTCCATCAACCCAAACGAGAAACAAAACTCCGGTTCTAACCATATTAATGGAAGGTGTTGGCCTTAATATTTTATAAGGGGTTTTGGGTCTCATTCATTTCTTTTATGCACATTCATGACATATAATTATGTCATGTTCTAACGATTTCCTTAATAAAGTATGTATGTGACTTAATTTATCAAGTCTCATTAATTGAATTAGGAACCGGATTTCCTAATTCTAATTTTATACTTTATTCAAGGAATTGTTTTGGGAAACAATTTCCTGAATTATCATAATCAATTTCGGAAATAATATGTTTAAGACTTTGATTTCTCTAAATCAAATCTTATTAAATTAAGAGACAGATTTTCTTAATTCAACCACATATTATTTTCATGAAAATCTTATTTAAGGAAATTTACTCTATAGGAAACAATTTTCCTAATTAATTTTGGAGACAGTAATATGTAAGAGCATCACTTAATAAATCAAATAAGGAAATTATCGTTTAAGAATCACCTCAAAAATTTCCAAGATTTGATCACATATTTTATCTATGGAAAATTAATATCAATAACTTAATTTAGACGGCTCCCCGAGGCTCAATCTAAATTAAATATTTGACAGCTTAAATTCAATTTAGGAAATTTAATAATAACCAACTAACTTTAAATTGGACGGCTCCCCGAGGCTCAATCCAAAATAAAGAATTTTGTAAATAATTTAATTTCCAATTATAAATTTAAATGCTAATTAATATTCCCATAATTTGTCTAGACTTTCTTGAAAGAAAGTATCCAAAATTGTGAGCTTTCCATAAATCGAAAGTTTCCAAAAATAAAAGCTTTTCAGAATAATTGTAAGTTTCTGGTACAAAGAAAACTTACGTTTTCCCAAAATTGAAAATTTTCCAAAATAGAAAATTTCCAAAATTGGAAAGTTTCCAAAAATGGAAAGTTTACACAATTATCATAAAATTTCAGAAATAGAGATATTTTAAAAGTTTGCGAAATTTCATGAGGATTTCCAATCTTTGAAATTCCTAAATCGAAAATTTACCATAATGGGAAAGTTTCCATAATTGAAAAATTTTTAAAATTGAGATCATGATAAAGCTTTCCGCAAAACAATTATATGATTATGTCGAACACAAACCTCGGCTCTGATACCACTGTTGGGACCGGGTGCATGTTGACATGGATGCGGGTTCGTAATTTTAAAATTAATTACATGCAGCGGAAGGTTTAGCATAAATAATTTCTCTAATTATTTAACCACACATCTAAGCATGCAATTTTATCTTGTGTAGACATGATCATATATTTGAAATTTTGCAGAAACATAAACTAATTTACGTATTACCTCGCGTAACTCGAAGGAAGGGACGAGATCCAACCGTAAGCATCCCTTGAAAGCTCCGCCTCTATTTATGTCCACACTGAGTATCTTCGGGATGACTTCGCAAAGCCACGAGTTTCGTGTTCTCGAGAACTACTAGATTCTTCGAGAACGCGACGAGAAAAACCAAGAGAGAAGTCGGAAAAATAACCACAAAAGGATGGCCGAGAAAAGGTAGGCGGCCGGCTGGTGCTCCTTCTTGGGACTGGTTGGCGCACGGCAAGAAGGGGAGAAGAGAAGGAGAGAAAGAGAGGGAGAGAGCCTATGCCTTCATCTCTATGATTATTACCCAAGCCTTGCCTTGGGTCCTTTATGTAACGCCCCAAATTTTGGGCTTGCTTTCGATTGTAAAAAGGGCACAAAAATGTCAATATATATATTATCAGATTGTATGACATTTATTTCATAAATGAATAAAATTACAATTTTTGTGATTTCATGATTTAATGTTATGTGATTTCATTAGAAAGGATTAGGAATATGTAATTGCATAAATTAGAATATGTGATTGCATGAATTGGAATATGTGATTGCATAAATGTGATTTGAGAATATGAGAGTGAATTGGGCTAATGGGCTTTGCAAAAGTGAAAACCAAAGAGGAGCAAAAATATGCTCTTGCCGAGAATCGAACCTTGGAACTCTTGGTAAGCAAAGCCTTGAAAAGCAACGAAGTAACCAATTCACCCAGCAGGGGATTGCTGAGAGAAAGGAAGGGAAATTCTTGTTAAGGGTTAGGGAATGTGAAAGGGTAGAGGAAGAGACTCTTGATGAGAAACCCCTTAGTGAAGAGACACTTGGAGAAGAGGCACCTTGCCTCTTCCCTTAGTATAAATAAGAGGGAATGCTAAGGGGCTAACCATCATTGTTGCAAACCCCTCACTCACTCTCCCTCTTCTATTTTCGAAAATCCTAACTCCCTTCTCCCTCTTCAATTTTCGAAATTCAAACTCCTCTTCCTCCTTGAGATTTCCGAAAATCCAAGGGAAGGGTCTCATCCCAAGGGACACTCCCAAGACCCCATTGAAGGTTTGAATCTCTTGCAAGGCAAGAAGAAGTCAAGGACCTCAAAAGCAAGGACAAGCACATCCCCTCCGAACTAAGGGTATACCTTAAGGATATTTAGCGAAAGAAGTAAGTGCCCCTCACCTGTAGCATAATTGCTGTGTATGATTTCCTTCTTCTTGTAGTTTGCGAAAATGGGGATTTGCCCTAGGAGAGTTTCGGCCACCCCTTAAGGGAAAGCCTTGGTTACTTTTTGATACATGAGAAGACCCCTTGGAACTTAGGGTATACCTATATGTTGATTTCCTTCAAGTTGTGATAACAAAAATTAGGGTTTGCACCCCCTACAAGTTTTGGCCAAGACATGGAAAAATTAGGGATTCAAGGGTTGAATTACTCTATGATGTATCTTATGTTAGTGTATGACATGATAGTATAGATAAGGTGTTTGTATAAATGGTTGTGTGAATGTTTGAATTCAAAAACCCTAAATCCCCCTACCCTACACTTTCGGCCAACCCTAGAAGAATTAGGGTTAGGGTGCATGATTAACCTATGATGAAATACATGTTTAATAATGTTGCATGATATGTATGTGAGGTGTTTGTGTAAATGTTTGTGTGAAGGTTTGATTTCCAAAAACCCTAATCCCCCCTACCCTACACTATTCGGCCAACACCCTAAAGTTAGGGTTTGTAAAGGATAAACTACCCTATGAGATATGCTTATGTTTGGGATGATGATATGTATATGCAAGTGATGTTTAAATGGAATGTTTGATTGGAAAACTTAATTTTTCCCTAGCATGTGATATTCGGCCAAAGCATGGAACATTAGGTTTATGAATGTTGATTACCCCATGATGTATGCTATGCTTAGTATGATACATGATGTATATATATATGATACTTGTATGGGATGTTTGAGGTCAAAAACCCAAGCTACCACCACCCTTAACTTTCGGCCAAAGGGCCCTATACTTGGGATTGGATTAATAAATACCATGCATGATAATGATCTTGTGTAGGATATGACATGCTTGTGTGATTCTTGATATGATGATTGGAATGCATGCTAGCCAAATTACAACTTTCGGCCAAGACTCTTGGACCCTAGCCTTGGTTGCTCCCATGAAATGCATGCTTTATACTATGCTAGTTATCAAGATTATGAATGTATACATATGTATAAAAATGAGCCCTATAGGGCATGGACGAAGAAGCCTTAGGGCCTAAAGAATGCTTCCCTAGAAGGTTGGGACTAAGAGCATACTTTATGAAAATGAAGAACATGATAACTATTTTATTTTGTAATGGCTTGTACTATAGACTCTTAAAGCGAGTCAAATGATTATGATACTAGGCTGAAGGACTTTTGAGAAGGCCTAGTAAACCCTAGTGGTTCGGGATTAGCTACCTCGTTCCTATTCAGGGGTGCGCGCAAAACATGAAGTACAAGCCGGGCCCTAATGATTATGCTATGTTCAAGTATTATGTTTATATGTTTTAAAAAGAACCTTCCTATGAAGTTAATATGCTTAGATGTTTAAACATGCTTAAATGCTTACCATACTTGAATGTGATATATTCTCTTACCTTTTTATGATATCCGGTTTTGTGAGTAGGACAGGGTCATACTAAGCTATTTCTTATCGTTTAGAGTTTTCCCTTATGCTACAGATAAAGGACGCTAAACTATGGAGGCTGTGGGAGAAGGGCAAGTGTGTGTGTGATAGTGCTGGTGGATAAAAAGGATCTTGTTCTTAGTTGCTTCAAGTTTTGGAACTTGTCATGTTAAACCCATGTTATGTTTTTCTTTTTATATACATGCTATGTTTGAAGATGAATAAAAATAATCATGCTTCCGCTACATGAACCTTGCATGCTTAAATGATACATATGCCCATGCATAGATTAGATAGAAAAATATGAATGCATGCGTGTAGTTGTAATGTACGAAAGTTTTAAAGTAGCGCCGCCGAATCCCTAGGGGATTAAGGGCGGGCGTTACACTTTATATAGTGTCCTCTCAACCATCAAGCCTCTCAAATATGGAATAATTTAATCCATCATGCCAAGTTTGATTTTATATCATGGTTAAAATCATATTTTAATTCATGATAAAAAATCAATCAAGTCTCTTCTCTCCTATGGAATAAATTTCCTAATCATGGTAAATCAATCCATGATTGATTTTATAAAATAATCCAATCTATGGTTCATTTTAATTTCCATAAAAAATAAACCAAACCTTGGTTTTTTATATAAAAATTTATATCATCCATAATTTTATAAAACAACCCACACTTGGTTTATTTTATAAATTGAACCAAAACTTGGTTCTTTCCCTTTGTTGTGGCTAGCCAAGCAAAGAGGATGGAGGCCCTCTTTGGCCGGCCCATCCAAGCCACGCCCCAATGAATTAAACTTATTTAATTCATCTATTAAGTCTTCAAAAGACTTAGCCATTTTACGCTTCCGATGCGTCTCTAAAAAATTCATATTCGACTTATCGTTTGGTTCAACCAAACCTAATCTCTCTTGATTGGAAAATCCAATTTTCAACTCGTTTTAAATCCCTCGGATTACTCGTAGTGCGTGTGACTAAATAGGCTTTCGATTTATGTTGGCCGTCTATAATTAATCAATTATAGAACGATCATTAGTGGCACCTAGTAGTACATCATGATCCCCAATTAATCGAAAGATCAACGGTTGACCTCAGAAACAATTCTGAAACCCTTTAGCAGCTATAATGAATCGTGCCCCATTCCCTTCAACATCTTATACCCACATGGTTCAGGACATGTTCTATGTGTGTCAGTCCCCACTAGGCTGACTACGTCACACATAGCCCAAGTAATATTTTCTCATCCTACGGATTCTAATTACTCTCATGTATTTAAGAGATTCATACTCTGAACATGTCATGCTCTGGCCAGAGGCTTCGAGTAACAATCCGACGATAGGCCTCGGGTATACATCTCCTCGCATGGAGTGGTGAATCCTTTGTAGTATGTTCAAACATCTTCAGGAACTTCGGCTTATACCCAATCATCCTGGGTCCACACCTCCTTGGAGACGCTTGTTTAAGATGTCAAAGTATAAGTCTCCATGACCAAGATGACTTGAACACCGCAAGTCAAAGGAATATCACACTTAAGCTACAGTAAGAACTTCACTGACATATCTATATGTAGACTACCATATGAAGTTTTACAGCCAGTCACTCCAATGAACTAGTTCCCTTAACTAGCATTCATGTTTATCTCCGGACATCTCAATGTCACCAGCCAGTGAGAATCAGCTGATTAGAGAATACCCATGCTAGTCTCAACTGAATTGATAGTGCCCGTATTTATCAATTCATCGACTAGGGACAATTTCAATACTTTACAATTGCACATGTAGACATAATCACTAGTTGTGAATTCATCACAAATTCTCTCATGTTGTGAATTGTATTGCGGACATTTAGTAAATGAGTTTAAGATCTCAATTAAATACACAAACATGTATACTCAAATAGTGAATATTCATTTATTAAAATAAATGATTACAATCATAAGGCGATTGCCTTAGGACACTTCTCTCATATCACTAACAGCTGTTTCACCATCGTTGATCTTGATTGTATACAGCTTGTTCAGTAGTAGGTCCCTCTTGCTGATCTGGGTGTCGGAGGTTCCTTCGTGCAACTCAATTAGCTTACCCCAGAGTTCTTTTGCACTGTTGAAAGGACCTATCCGGTTCAGCTCCTCTTTGGTTAGACCGCATTGAATCATTTGAGTTGCTTTGGCATCGGCTTCAATTTTTCTTTTGAGGGTGGTATCCCATTCAGTGTAGGATAGTTGTATTCCATCAGCATTCTTCGGAATTTCCAGTCCGGACTAGATTATTATCCACATGTCCACCTGAGTTTTCAGGTAGACTTCCATCCTACTCTTCCAGTAGGAGAAATCCTCCCCACTGAAGAGCGGTGGTCTAGCGGTACTGAAGCCTTCTTACATGGCTATTTAGGAATTATCTAAAAAAAACAGAGAGAGAGAGAAAAACAACCGTCCCAAGACTTGCTCTTGGATTAGTAGTGCAGGAAGAAAAAAATTATCGAGTGGTGTTGCACCAACCTCGAATAACGATAAAAATTTGATTAAAATAATTCATAGAAAATCTGAAAAAAAATTCTCAAATTGGTGGTTGCACCAAATTTGAGCTTCCCCGCTCTGATACCACTTGTTGGATCGAGAGAATACGATAGAGGGGGGTGAATATTGAAAAAAAAACTTTTCGGATTCGACGTTAAGAGAATACACAGCGGAATAAAAAACAGCACAAGAACTCAAGCGATTTTACTTGGTTCGGAGTCGCGGTCGGCTCCTACTCCAAGGCCCACGGTCGTTGACCGTATACTGCGGGCAATTCTATATGTGCGCAAATGTTTACAGAGAAAGATTACAGTTGTAGTACAGTAAACTATGAATTAAACTCTTCGTTACCGACGATTGGTGTGGATCATGCTTCGAAGCAGAGGGTCATCGTCGGCGCTTGAATCTCGAGATGGAAGGTTTCCAGAGCAGAGCGCTTGAGTCGAAGAGCGTATTGGCGTTGGAATAATTATTACAGAAGCCTTGGGGGTTGAGCCCCTTATATAGTGCACCTGGGGTGCCCTAGACGTTGGGGGCGCCTGATAACCATCATTTTGTTGATTATTTTTGGCTCTAAAATCAATGTTTGATCCACATTTTATATGCTTAAGTTTGCAATTATATTAGGTTTCATGTATTCCCTTCATTTTGGCTTTTAATTATAATCTTTGTATATTTGGGATATTTTTGGCACTAAATTTGAATATCATTTTGTAGGCTTCAATTGATCATGGACCTAGATCAAATCGGGTCAGACTTGAGTCGGTATTGGATCCAGATCAAAGGGATCAAGTATCGAATTATTAGGAGCCGTCCATTTTAGATAACGGCTAGATCTGAGCCATCGGTCAACTTCTGGTCAATCTGAGTTCAAGATAGAATCAATCATGACCATAGATCAAGATCTGAAAATTTCAACCAAATCAGAAGTGATCTGACCGTTGGATCAAGCTCAAGATGTTCTAGACCATCCATTCAAGAAAAGGGATGATCTAGACCATGCGCCACTGATCTGGCTAATCCGAGCTGTGGACAGGTAGATCAGGACCATTGATTGAGATCTGTGGAGTTTGGTTCAGATCTGAAGAGATTTGACCGTTGGATGAAGCCAAATTAATCTCAGCCGTCTGTAGCTTCCATCATCATATGGCTTGGCTGATTGAACCTAACTGCTGGCCTGGCTGAGCTCTGGGTTGAGTTGGGTTAACTGAGGCTGCACCAACTGCTGAACCACACTGTTGGACTGAACCCAAGCTGGGTGAATCGAACTCGAGCTGTGGCTTGGATCACTAGACCGAACCTAGCTGCTTGGCTTGATTGAACTCAGCTAATTGACTGAACCCAGGGCTGAAACACGAGCTGTGGCTTGGTTGACCGAACCCACGCGCAGCCAATTGGACACACACAAAAGGAAGCAGCCACCGCAGAGCTAGGGCATCGTTAGGCCCACACACGCGACTCATCTCTCCACCCTCACTGCCGGCGATTTTCATCGTCACATCACCGCCGGCCGGTATTCCATCTCCACCTCTTCTCTGTCGGGGTTTAAAGAGAAGAGAGAGTAAGAGTTTTCTCTTTCGGGGTTCGGAGAGAAGCCAGCCATCTCCACCGAAGCATTCTCTCGAGTCGAGGGGTTCCCGACTCGATCAAGCTTTCATCGTCTTCACCGTCGGCGATCAATTCCATTACAGCAGTTTCTTCATTTGCTTTCTTTTACAGCATTTCAATTTCAGCAGTTTTACATCAGATCCAAATTTCTTTCCAGCAATTACTTCTCAGCAGCATAGTTTTCATTTACAGCAATTCGATTTCAGTAGTTTTCATTTACAGCAATTCCATTTCCGTAGTTTTCCAATTCCAGCATCTTTTCTGATCCAATTCTTCAGCATTCAATTCCAGCAGATTTTTCTTCATTCACAGCTTTACTTCTTCAGATCCAGTAGCCAGATTCATTTCATTACAGCATAGCTTTAATTCCCAGCAGTAGTTCTCCAATTCCAGAAGCTCTTCATCAGTTTCAATTCAGCAGCTCTTCATCATTTCGTTTCAGCAGTTCATTTCTCTACAGAATTGTCTTCGGCAGTTCAATTTTCTCACAGAAGTTTTGCAGCAGCTCATTAGAGTGGATTAACTGGTGGTTTAATTGTATTGTCAGTTGAAGATTGATCTTATTTGATGAATGTTATGTGTGGATGTTGAATATTTGTAGTTGATAGAACTTTTCCATATCAATTGGCACATACTTTAAGCCATTTAGATTATGCTCCATTCGTGTTTGATAAAATGCCCCTGAGAACAATTATTTCAGATTTTATTGTTATGAGATAGTTTGAATTGGTATGTGTTTGATTGAGTGAATGTTTGTATTTGATGATCCTTTCCCATTTCAATTTGCACTTACTTGAAGAAATTACAATATTGTCTATCATGTGTTCGATTAAATGCTTTCTAGAATAGTTAATTTCAATTTGGATGTTTCTTAGTTGATTAAATCTTGTTTTGTATTGCTCTTTCATTGTTTTAAGTTTCATGTCTTCATTTACATGCAATTAAGTTAGGTTAGATTAGTTTTCTTTAATGTTGTAGGTTATTTTCTGTGTTCAGTTTTGTTGATGCTTAATTTCAAGTTATCATGTACCTTGCTGCAATTGTAGTCAGTTAAACTAGATTTCCTTACATGTACTGTCTTTCCTTAATTAGACTAGATTTCATACCTGCTTTGCTATGTCTTTTCGTAGTCTTAAAGTTCAAATCCAAACCCCAGTTTGATATCAAAAATCCAAAAGCAATAAAATACGATCCTGAGATTTATATTGCATCAACTACATTCGTTGGGAGACGACTCGAGTTACTCTATGCTACATTAGTTTAGAGGAATTCGGTACATAAATTGTATTTGAAACCGTGACATGACTGAAACGGTCATCAAATTTGGCGCCGTTGCCGGGGAATGTAGTGGTACTTGATATTCTTTGATTCTATTTTCTTGTGCTTTATCTTTTGTAAACGGTTGCTGCCATTTTTCTTGTTTGTTTTGTGACAGGGCTCCAAGATCAAAATGTTTTCAAATGCACAACCAGAGCTCAAAGGTCTACTGGTGGAGTTAAAAATTTGACTAAGCACTTGAAATCCCAACAAAGACCCAACAATGATTCATCTACTTACCAGTAGTCATGTCAACATTTTCAGTAGCAAGACCAATCTTTTCAGCAATCCCATTCAAATTTTCAGCAACCAAACTATCAATTTCAGCAAGGGCAGCCACAATGTCAGCCTCTCAACCAATATCAGCAGCCCTATTCAGACTTTCAGCCTTTCCAGCAATTTCAGCAGCTAAATCAAGATTTCCAACAGCCCTATTCGAATTTCCAACAAACAAATCAGTTTTTTCAGCCACAAGTTCAACAATTTCAACAAGATTTTCAGCCAAGTCTACTAAATTTCCAGCAAACTCAGAATGGGCAGCCACAATTCCAGAGTTTTGAACAACCAATTCAACAATTCTAGCCCCAATTTCAGCAACCCTATCAACAAGATCAATCACCTTTTCAAGGAATTCAGCAAGGGTACCAAGATAATTTGAATTACCAGCAACCATATCAATTTCCACAACAATTTTACCCTTACAATCAGAATTTTCCACCACACGATCAGAATTTCCAGCCTCCACTTCAGAGTTTTCAATTCCAGGATAAGAGTTCTCAGAACCATAATTTTCAGGAATTCTAACCAAGTTCCCAGGCTACTTTTCAGCAATTTACACCGTAATTTCAACTTTATAATCAGCCCCAACAACTTGATTTTCAGAATTCACCGCTTAACCATGATTTTCAGCAACCTTATGCTACCTTTCAAGAACAACAAGTTGTTGAATCTGCTTTTGAAAATATTCAGAGATGCCTTGGACAATTGGTTGAATAAATGAATCAAATACAAGCTCAAAGATTAGGACAATCAGATGAATCTACAGGTGTAGGGGATTGCACTGAGCCCCAGGGACCACCATCATTGGTTGACGTATCAGGAGATCTAGAGGATAGGATTGAGAGTATAGGGGATTGCACTGAGCCCCAAGAATCACCCATTCCTACTGATTTAGAGACATTGGAGGAGATTGATAGCAGAGCTTGTGATAGTGTTGAATTCAATTCTGAAACTTTACAGGATCATTCTTTACTTTTATTTTGTGGTGATGTAGTTGTTGATGATCCTAACTTTTCTAATATGGTTGTTGCAGATATGGTTGATGAAGCATGCATTGGAGATGATCCTATTGTTGTAGGGGATTGCACTGAGCCCCAGGGACCACCAACATTGATTGATACATTAGAAGATTCAGAAGATCAGCATGGAAGTGTAGGGACTTGCATGGTGGAAGCAAGAACCCAAGAATCACCTGCTTCGGTTGAGTGTCCACCAGAACTTGAGCCTGAGATGGAACCTGTGCTTGACCAGGAGGAAGCTATGGATACATTTATTCTTGTAGAACCTCCAGGTATTCTTCAGCATGATCAGGTAAATATTCCTCTTACGTCCTTGGAAAAATCACTAGAGGCACCTCAAACTGATTTTATTATTTGTGATACACTTTTGGAAGCATCTTATGTAGAGATGGAGTATGAAAAATTCATTGAGGTGCCTAATATTGAATTTGTTGAATGTGAAGCATGTTGTGATACATATCATATATTTGCTGATTGTAAAAAATTTTTAGAGGAGCCTGAAATTGATATTGTTTGCTTTGATAAATCTCTTGATACATCTTTTGTGGATATGGATTGTGGAAAATTTTTAGAAGTGCCCCAAATTGATGTTGTTTGTTATGATGAATGTCTTGATACATCTTTTGTGAGAAATAATTATGAAAATTCCATAGAGGCACCCAAGCTTAATTTTATTCATTGCGATGATATTCTTGATATATCTTATGCTGAAGTTGATTGTGAAAGACTGATAGAGGTACCCAAAATGGATTTCATTGTTTGTGATGAGTTTCTTGATGCATCTTTTGTAGAAAATAATTGTGATAAATTTATTGAGGTGCCGAAAATTAATTTCATAGGATGTGACGCATATCTTGAGTCATTTTATGTAGAGGTTGTTCACATTTCACTCTGTTCTTACCCTGCATGCGTGCGGGAGGTATTTTCTATACATGGTTTTGCAGGATCCCGTAGGCTTCTAGAATGGGTACTGAAACTTAATAGCCTACAACCTCCCGGAAGGACTTCTAAGGGACATGCAGTGGGAGGGGTCGAGTTCACTTTGATTTTCAATTATCTACCCCACGAATGGATTCTGAACCTTAATCATCTCCGACCATCGGAAGATGCTTGTGCTAAATTGTCAAGGGAGAAATCCATGCACTACGAGATTGACTACATGAGGATAATTCTCCCAAGATGGATGCTACGTGCTCTTTACCCTATTTGAAGGGGAGCTACTTTCTTTTTACCCTCAAATTTCATTGTGAATATCATTTTCATGTTTTCAAGTAGTGATCTTTCTTTTCAAAGTAGTTCTTGCTAATAAATGCTAGAATAGAGTAGAATGCATAAGAGCCATTGTAGATACCATGTTAGTGGCATTTTATTTCTTGCGTGACTAGGAATAAATGTATCCATCTAGATTTTTTTATATCATTTTAGAGTCCTTTGAAAGTAAATTAAATTTGGTTGTCAAAACTTAGGATTTAAGCCATTGAATGAAAATTCTTGGTTGCTTGAGTACTTCTTAGTATTGGATTCTGAATTGATGAGTTGAGATGAATTCTTTTTACCTAGTGAGGGATTGACCAAATTTTTGTGATACACACATGTGATTGTACTCTAGAACTTGCTTAGGTTCTTTCAAAGATATATTTCTATGATTGGACCTCATTTATAGTGGTAAATCACTTTGTTTCTTTTCTTATATCGTTTTTGCAATTTTCTTATTGATACACTCTTATTTCATATTTCCTTTCCCTATTTTTAATGTTCATCATAATATTTTGCATGGACTAGGATATCTTAATGTTTCTTAGTGTTATTTTGCCCGAGACAGACAAAAGGTTGAGTGTGGGGGAGGATGCAAGCATACTATTATTAGAAGCAAGAATGTGCCAAGTGAAAAAAAAATTTGTGTGAGCTATTAAAAAAAAAACTGGAAAATAATTGGCACACTGAATTTTCGCAGTTCTTCAATTCCTACTCCACCACAACATGATACATGCAAGATAACTCAAAAGAAATGGGCAAGGTGCATTGAGATACATTTTTGAGTGTTCAAGTCTTCCACTTCCTTAATTTTTCCACACTTTCTTATTGTGCTATATTTCTTCTCCATGTGCCCTTATCATATTATTTTCTTTGCTTTGCCATATCTCTTTGTCATATCATGTTCTTTATTTTCTTTATTGTGATTCATGAGTATCAAGTCTCTCAATTTGTTATCTCATGTCTATCATTGCATATATCTTCTTTAACTTGTTTGAATAAGCTTTTATAGATGTGGATCCAAATTATGAATAATGGTGGAGAGTAGATAATAAGCAAGCCTATGGTAGTGCAAGAACCATGGTTGTGTTGGAGAGAGCTCCACTTTTCATCAAAAATGTAGAACTTAGGAAGAGAGCCATTTTAGAACTTCCCTTGCAAGGATTTTGTAAAATTCATCTCAATGAGTCATGATGGATGAAGTATGCTAAGTTGTTGATTTAAAGACAAGTCTCTAGTTCATTGAACTAAGATTTTTGAGAATTGACAATCTTAGGTAATTTTCTTTCAATTGCTTCTGACTATGATTGAGAATAATCTAGGGGGATACATCCTAGGTTTACTAGTTGACTTGTGCGAGACGCCCAAGAATAAGTGTGGGGGAGTTTGATAACCATCATTTTGTTGATTATTTTTGGCTCTAAAATCCATGTTTGATCCACATTTTATATGCTTAAGTTTGCAATTATATTAGGTTTCATGTATTCCCTTCGTTTTGGCTTTTAATTCTAATCATTGTATATTTGGGATATTTTTGGCTCTAAATTTGAATATCATTTTGTAGGCTTCAACTTCTGAGTCATTGGTCAACTTCTGGTCAATCTGAGTTCAAGATAGAATCAATCATGACCATAGATCAAGATCTGAAAATTTCAGCCAAATCAGAAGTGATCTGACCATTGGATCTAGCTCAAGATGTTCTAGACCATCCATTTAAGAAAAGGGAAGATCTGGACCATGCGCCACTGATCTGGCTAATCCAAGCTGTGGACAGGTAGATCAGGACCATTGATTGAGATCTGTGGAGTTTGGTTCAGATCTGAAGAGATTTGACCGTTGGATGAAGCCAAATTAATCTCAGCCGTCTGTAGCTTCCATCATCATATGTCTTGGCTGATTGAACCTAACTGATGGCCTGGCTGAGCTCTGGGCTGAGTTGGGTTAACTGAGGCTGCACCAACTGCTGAACCACACTGTTGGACTGAACCCAAGCTGGGTGAATCAAACTCGAGCTGTGGCTTGGCTGACTGGACCGAACCTAGCAGCTTGGCTTGATTGAACTCAGCTGATTGACTGAACCTAGGGCTGAAACATGAGCTGTGGCTTGGATGACCGAACCCACGCGCAGCCAATTGGACACACACAAAAGGAAGCAGCCACCGCAGAGCTAGGGCATCGTTCGGCACACACACGCGACTTATCTCTCCACCCTCACCGCCGGCGGTTTTCATCGTCACATCACCGTCGGCCGGTATTCCATCTCCACCCCTTCTCTGTCGGGGTTCGAAGAGAAGAGAGAGTAAGGGTTTTCTCTTTCAGGGTTCGGAGAGAAGCTAGCCATCTCCACCAAAGCTTTCTCTCGAGTCGAGGGGTTCCCGACTCGATCAAGCTTTCATCGTCTTCACCGCCGGCGATCAATTCCTTTACAGTAGTTTCTTCATTTGCTTTCTTTTACAGCATTTCAATTTCAGCAGTTTTACATCAGATCCGAATTTCATTCCAGCAATTACTTCTCAACAGCTTAGCTTTCATTTACAGCAATTCGATTTCAGTAGTTTTCATTTACAGCAATTCGATTTCAGTAGTTTTCCAATTCCAGCATCATTTCTGATCCAATTCTTCAGCATTCAATTCCGGCAGATTTTTCTTCATTCACAGCTTTACTTCTTCAGATCCAGTAGCCAGATTCATTTCATTACAGCACAGCTTTAATTCCCAGCAGTAGTTCTCCAATTCCAAAAGCTCTTCATCAGTTTCAATTTAGTAGCTCTTCATTATTTCGTTTCAGCAGTTCATTTCTCTACAGAATTTTCTTCGGCATTTCAATTTTCTCACAGAAGTTTTGCAGCAGCTCATTAGAGTGGATTAACTGGTGGTTTAATTGTATTGTCAGTTGAAGATTGATCTTATTTGATGAATGTTATGTGTGGATGTTGAATATTTGTAGTTGATAGAACTTTTCCATATCAATTGGCACATACTTTAAGCCATTTAGATCATGCTCCATTCGTGTTTGATAAAATGCCCCTGAAAACAATTATTTCAGATTCTATTGTTATGAGATAGTTTGAATTGCTATGTGTTTGATTGAGTGAATGTTTGTATTTGATGATCCTTTCCCATTTCAATTTGCACTTACTTGAAGAAATTACAATCTTGTCTATCATGTGTTCGATTAAATGCTTCCAAGAATAGTTAATTTCAATTTGGATATTTCTTAGTTGATTAAATCTTGTTTTGTATTTCTCTTTCATTGTTTTAAGTTTCATGTCTTCATTTACATGCAATTAAGTTAGGTTAGATTAGTTTTCTTTAATGTTGTAGGTTATTTTCTGTGTTCAGTTTTGTTGATGTTTAATTTCAAGTTGTCCTGTACCTTGTTGCAATTGTAGTCAGTTAAACTATATTTCCTTACATGTACTGTCTTTCCTTAATTAGACTAGATTTCATACCTGCTTTGCTATGTCTTTTCGTAGTCTTAAAGTTCAAATCCAAACCCCAGTTTGATATCAAAAATCCAAAAGTAATAAAATACGATCCTGAGATTTATCTTGCATCAACTACATTCGTTGGGAGACGACTCGAGTTACTCTATGCTACATTAGTTTAAAGGAATTCGGTACTTAAATTGTATTTGAAACCGTGACACGACTGAAATGGTCATCAACGCCCTCCGCGTGTCACTTCATCCGCAAACTTCTCGGTCAGCCTTTATCCCTCCAGGATCGGGCTCAAGGTTTGACGAGGGCGCCCGGGAAGCAGGGGGCGCCCTGGTTGACTTGGTCGGCTGGCTTCTCGCTGACTTCAACTCTATCTTCTTCGTTGGCTTGGACCCAGGGCTCCCAAGGCATCCGGGGCGCCCGGGAGCACGGGGGCGCCCAGGATCTTGGGGGTGCCCTCGCCAGTGGGCTTCCGAAGCGTTACTTGCTCAGCTTGTCTTGCCTTCACCTTGGGGGCACCCGGGACCTCCGGGGTGCCCTGCCCAGCTTCTGCCCAACTCCTTTGGGGCGTTCTGAGCTGCAGAAACTCGTTCCTTCGGTCCTGCATCCAGGGTTAGTACCACACAAAACAAAGCAAGAATGTTAGTGAGTTTTACAGTCGTAGCTGTCTTGGTTCTGACTTTGGGTCTCCAAAATGGAGCCCTAGGTCGAGCCGACGCCTACTGTTCCCTCGACGGGGAACGTGTCCTCACCTACTCCTCTCAGGAGAGTTTACCTTTTGCCAATCGGTTCCTCCGGTTGGACTTTTACCCGATGCACCTGACCAGGTCTTCGTGCCCACTTTCCGAGCAGGTCTTCGTTGCCTAGCTCCTTACTAGGACTTCGTGCCTAGCTCCTTGCCAGGGGCTTCATGCCCAGTCCCAGACTAGGACTTCGTGCCCACCTTCCGAGCAGGTCTTCGGTGTCCAGCTCCTTGCTAGGGCTTCGTGCCCAGTCCTCGACCATGACTTCGTGCCTAGTGTACCTAGAGCTTCTTTTCATGTATACATAGTGAACATGTTAGATCAACATAATATCTTAACTTTTGAAACCTTTGCTATTATCAAAACCCAGGTTTGACTTAGGTGTTGCCTGCACCAACATAGCAAACCCCTCCGGGTTTTATATTAGAAAGTGTCTCCTACAGGTGGCTCCCCAGCCCATCTCAAATGCTCTCCACCTCCTGATCGCTCAACTTCCCGAGTTTTGGGCATCGGCCGACCGTCCACCCCAGGTGTCAGTCAGGCATGGAGTAGGTTTCCATCCGAGGAGGAGTTGTAGTCGCTGCTTTTCTTTTCCTCCCTTTTATTGGTGCTTGGATGGCTAGAGAGGGGGGTGAATGTAGCCAGACACAAACTTCTTGAACTTTTAAAGGGTTCTCTGTAGTTAGGGTTAGTAGCACAGCGGAAGCAATACAATACAGAGAGATGCAAAAGCTAAACCCTAAACTAAGCACAAGCACAAAATACTAACAAAGAGGATTTACAAGGTTCGGGGATAACTTGCCCCTACTCCTTGGCATGCCCGTAAGGTGGGTGATCCCTTGATCGTCGGCAGATCAAGCCCTTGAAAATCCGGATAGAATGAAACCTCCTTCTCGATGGAGTACCCTCTCCACAGCGTTTCAACAGAATGAAGAAATTAAGCGCAGTGAAACAAAAGGAAGCTTACAGAGCACTTAGGACAGAAAGAACACAAGCGAACTTTTCACCGAGCCCCACTCAGCACAGATCTCAAGCATGAACTCCCTGCTCTTGATTTACAGTTGCATGCTCAAAGAGATGTCGCAACAAGGTCAAGAACTTCTCAATCGTTTCCATTTGTTAGTTGTTTCAGAGACTTCTTTGCCACCAAGCTCTTAAGTCTCTGCTTACTAATCCCAGGTCACAGACATCCTTCTGCAGCTCCCAGCTGCCCAACTGCAACTGCCCAGCTACCCTAACCTCTCCTAGACTCCCTGAGCTCCGCTCAGCCGAGCCCCAGTCAGCATCTCAGTGGCGCAGTCATCCGTTGTAACCTGAGAAGGAACACTGCCAAACCAGATGAAGCAAAAGCCTACGTTTGACTCCTCTTGAGTGAACCTGAGTCATCTGCACACTTAGCAGGTCAATAGCACAACAAATCAACAGAGGATCAAATATCAGAAGACTCTGAATAGGTATCAGTAGGAAATCAGAATGCAATCAGAACTCTGATAACGCTTTTGAATTAAAGCTGTCAGCGACTGATCGGTCACCGAACCGATCAGAGTGACTCCTGATCGGTCACCAGACCGATCAGGATGGGTCCAGACCGATCAGGCTCCAGCCTGATCGGTCCCCAGTGAGAAACCCGAAATCACGACTTCTTCTTGATCGATCACCAGATCGGGCCCAAGTCATGGATCGGTCACCTGACCGATCCACCCTATTGCAGGGTGTTTTTTCAGATTCGCAGCCCACGCCTATTGATCGGTCACCAGACCGATCAAGATGTGGCCTGATCGATTTAGGGACCGATTAGAGCACCTCCTGACCGATCAGGCTCCAGTCTGATCGGTTATAGTGAGAAGCTCGCGACAATTGATCGTTCACCAGAACGATCTGAATAATCTTCCTGATCGGTCACCAGACCGATCAGGAGCTGAACAGAAAGGTTTCCAAAGTCTCCGTATGGTCCCTGATTGGTCACCAGACCGATCAGACATCACTGGATCGGTCACCAAATCAATCCACAAAGTAACTCCATGCCAACTTCCCTGATCGGTCACCAGACTGATCCAGGTAAGGCCAAATCCACTTTAAGTCAAGAGAACAAGCTCTCAGCCTTCTCTGACTCATGCTCAGCCCCCCGGACCAAGACTCCATGCCCAGTTTCACTCACCGGGACTTCATTCAACCTAGCTTCCCAAGCTAGGACCTGGCTTCACTCACCAGGGTTTCAGTCACCCGGCTTCACTCACCGGGACCCGGCTTCACTCACCGGGATTTCAACCTAGCTTCACTCGCTAGGATTTTAATCACCTAGCTTCCCAAGCTAGGACCTGGCTTCACTCACCAGGGTTTCAGTCACCTGGCTTCACTCATCGGGATTTCAACCTAGCTTCACTCGCTAGGATTTCAATCACCTAGCTTCCCAAGCTAGGACCTGGCTTCACTCATCAGGATTTCCATCACCTAGCTTCCCAAGCTAGGACCTGGCTTCACTCACCAGACTTTCATCCAACCTAGCTTCCCAATCTAGGACCTGGCTTCACTCACCAGGCTTTCATCCAACCTAGCTTCCCAAGCTAGGACCTGGCTTCACTCATCAGGCTTTCATCCAACCTAGCTTCCCAAGCTAGGACCTGGCTTCACTCACTAGGATTTCATGCCCAGTCTTCGACCAGGACTTAATCCAAATTCGCTCAACCAAACTTAAATCGTTGTCAACACCAAAATAACAATCGGGCCAGACTGCATCAACAATCTCCCCCTTTTTGTTGTTTGACAATCCGATTTAAGTTTAGGTATTAGATCAATTGAAGTCCATTCAATTCTCATAAGGGAATCAAGATCCTCCCCCTATAATAACCTCAAACTTAATCAACCATTCTCTCTTCCTTTGTCAAACATCAAAAAAGGACATGCTTATTAAGTTTTAACATAACTCCCCCTCAATCAAGGGTCTCCCCCCAAAACACAACATAATCAAAGGATAATTTGTGAATTGCATATGAGAGGCATATACCATAAATGTATCATGGCAACAATGTATATGCATCATACGGCAATAAGTGTGAATTGCACATGAAACCATATACAGAATTATATCATGCCCAAACATGTATATGTTTCATATAACAAGTAAGGAATGCAGCTGTATACGATACATCATCCTGATTGGTCTCCGTGACCGATCAGGTTCGTTGATTATTCGATACAGAAATATTTCTTATTAGTCTGGGGAGCGATTAGATTTCAGAAAAATTCTTGAAACTCTGATACGTTCCTGATCAGACTGCATTAACAATTTGCATTCCACAACAGGGGTGTTGACTCTCTTAACATTCGATAGTGCAGAAAAATTTCAGAAACATGATTTTAGTTTCTTGGCTAAAGGTTACTCCTCATCAAGGAACAAGGGTCATGATTCAACCAACCCTTTCTTATGAGTTTAAACATTCCAACATAGGTTTGTCTCAAATCAATATTAAGTTTTGTTCCAAGCATGATTAGCCAAACCTCATTTTAACACATGATGTTTCAGAAAAATTTCTGAGAATCAAGGGTCTTAAAAAAAATTCCTACCCATATTTTACCACTTGAACAAATCTGTGCTCCCTTAGTACCAGGTTTGTACCAATCGGTGATCAAGTATGCTTTAATTTTAATTGGATTGTATCATGTTTGTTTGTATCAGTATGATAGTAATCTGATACCATTTGATGGAAGGGGATTGGACTGAGGGGTAGTCTTACACCATTGGGAACGATTTGGGAGTTCCCTGATCAGCATTGACCTGATCGGTCACCAGTCCGATCAGAACGATGTCTGATCGGTCACCAGCCCGATCAGGGTGAGTCATGATCGGTCGGTGGATGGATCTGGTTCAATACAGAAGGTTTTTCAGTTTCAGAAACACAATTTCAGAAACTGTGAAATCAGCTTTGTTTCAAATCTCAACCATTCCTAAACCCTAATTCAAACAGAGTTAGTCCCTTCTTGATCCTAAGAAGGGTTTCCCTTACCCAACATGTAATTTCCCACATCAATAAAAAAACATTAAAGGGAATTGTTGTTTAAAAATCTTAAGAGTTCAGGTTTGGGAAAAAAATATACATATCAAATCCATAATCCCAATTCCTCATTATATTGATAATTCATGGATTGGATTTGAAAATTCATTGTTCCAAGTGTGTATCAAATTCATGGTTCCAACTAATTTGAAATCAAATTTGTATTAAAAACCTATTCCCCAAGTTGCCCATAAATACAAGGTTTAAATCATGATTCAAAGGAAACACTATGTCATACAACATAAGCAGTGAATTTTGAAACTCACGTTAATTGTTTGGTGATACCTTGTGAAATTTTTATAATGATCATCATAAAGCATGTGTTCATCTTGTTCTTAAACAAAATTTGCATGTCATGGGTTAATGTTGCTAACTTCAAGATTTACAGTGACCTATAACTCGCAGCAAGAACACTAAGTACTCTTGGCAATCCATAGTAGGAACAAGTCATGTGTCAACCTAAACCATTCATGCAATATATATAATTTTTTTTAAAACTTGTAGATTTATTTTGAAATATGGATATACTATCATTCATTGCACGAAAATTTCTTTACTACTCATGTGAAATTTCATAAAACATGATACCACTTGTTGGTCCATTTTGGATCTAGTGTAACCTTGTGCATGGATAACAATTTTCTTGCTGCTCACAAATAAAAAAAACTACATTGTGTAGGAAATTCAAGTTTTCCATGGAGTTAAATCTAATCATCTAAATTGTCAAAGAAAAAACCTTTCTCATGAGTAGTACATGGTCATTCATTAATTTGAGAAAATGGTGAGCACATTCCTAACTAGGAATGACCATTCGTTCAGAGCATCAAATATCAACCACTCATGTTGATAGATGCTCCCCCTCAATCAATACCTATACAATTCGAAAAATAGATGTTTTGGGTACCCATATTTTGGGGCCTAAAACATCTACAATGTAAGACTTTGGCACCCATGCCTTATGTTAGTAATATGAGAGAAGTGCCCTAAGGCAATCGCCTTATGATTGTAATCATTTACTTTAATAAATGAATATTTACTATTTGAGTGTACATGTTTGTGTATTTGATTGAGATCTTAAACTCATTTACTGAATGTTCGCAATATAATTCACAGCATGATAGAATTTGTGATGAATTCACAACTAATGATTATCTCTACATGTGCAATTGTGAAGTATTGAAATTGTCCCTAGTCGATGAATTGATAAATACGGACACTATCAATTCTGTTGAGACTAGCATGCGTTATTCTCTAATCAGCTGATTCTCACTGGCTGGTGACATTGGGATGTCCGGAGATAAACATGAATGATAGTTAAGGGAACTAGTTCATTAGAGTGACTGACTATAAAACTTCATATGGTAGTCTACATATAGACATGTCGATGAAGTTCTTACTGCAGCTTAAGTGCGATGTTCCTTTGACTTTCGGTGTTCAAGTCATCTTGGTCGAGGAGACTTATACTTTGACATCTTAAGCAAGCATCTCCAAGAAGGTGTGGACCCAGGATGATTGGGTATAAGCCGAAGTGACCGAAGATGTTTGAACAACCTACAAAGGATTCACCACTCCTTGCGAGGAGATGTATACCCAAGGCCTATCGTCGGATTATTACTCGAAGCCTCTGGCCAGAGCATCACATGATCAGAGTATGAATATCTCAGATACATGAGAGTAATTAGAATCCGTAGGACGAGAAAACGTTACTTAGGCTAGGTGTGACGTAGTCAGCCTAGTGAGGACTGACACACATAGACCATGTCCTGAACCAAGTGGGTATAAGATGGTGAAGGGAATGGGGCACGATTCATTATAGCTGCTGAAGGGTTTCAGAATTATTTCTGAGGTCAACCGTTGATCTTTCATTTAATTGGGGATCATGATGTACTATTAGGTGCCACTCATGATCGTTCTATAATTAATTAGTTAATTATGGACGGCCAACATAAATTGAAAGCCTATTTGGTCACACGCATAACGAGTAATTCGAAGGATTTAAAACGAGTTGAGAATTGGATTCTCCAATTGAGATAGACTATTTTTGGTAAGTCCAAACAATAGTCAAAACTGAATTTATTTCAGACGCATCGGAAGCATAGAATGGCTAAGTCTTTTAAAGACTTAATGGGTGAATTAAATAAGTTTAATTCATTAAGGGATTTGATCCAAGGTGGTATGGTTTATTATAAGCTTAAAATAATCCATGTGATTATTTTATCATGAATTAAAATAAACCAAAGAGTTGGATTGTTTTATAAAAAATTTATAATAAATCAAAGATGACAAAATTTAATCCATTGGTGGGTTTTGAACCATGGACCTATGGTTTAGATAAAATCTTGGCCGACCACTTGAGATGAGATCTCTTGTATATTAATTTCGGCCACCACTAAAGGATAAGACTATTTTGGTTTGTTTTATAAAATAGACCAAAGGTTGGTTTATTTTATGAAAGGTTATATAAATTTTATATATATAAATTTTTATATAATGAACCAATGGTTGGTTTTATAAATTTTATATAATCATGCCAAAAGAAAGAGAGCCTTGATTATGGATTGATTGAGAAATTATTTCATAATCAAGGAGAGGAGGCTTGATCATGAGAGCCTTAATTATGGATTGATTGAGAAATTATTCCATAATCAAGGAGAGGTTTGCTTGGGAATTAAGAAACCTCTCCCTATATAAAGGACCCAAGGGGTGCCTTGGTAGATGATCCATCCAAGAATTGCTTGGGCTCTCTCCTCTTCTTCTCTCCCCCTCTCTTGGCCGGCCATAGGCCGTTCCCCTTTCTTCTTGACGTGGGCACAAGGAGAAGCATCAAGGCGGCGAAGTTCTTCCTTGCGACGATCTTCCTCTTCGGCCGACCTTGGTGGTGAGTCTTTCGATTTGATTACTCTCTCAGTTTTCGTCGTGTTCACGGAGAATCTAGTAGTTCTCGTGAACACGTAACTCGTGGCTTAGCGAAGTCATCCCGACGATACTCGGCGTGGATACGAATAGAGGCGGAGCTTTCAAGGGATGCTAACGGTTGGATCTCGTCCCTTCTTCCATGTTACGCAAGGTATTTCGTAGAGTAATTTCCTTTTCTGCAAAAATTTTATATTACGATTATGTGAGCACATTGCATGCTTAGTATATGTGTTAGAATAATTTAGGAAATTATTCATGCTTTTGTTTCCACTGCATGTAATTATGTAACAATTACAATACGTGTCCGCGTCGGCATGCACCCGGTCCCAGCAGTGGTATCAGAGCCGGTTAGTGTTCAACATAATCATATAATTATTTTACAGAAAACTTTATCATGATCTCAATTTTGGAAAATTTTCCAATTATGAAAACTTTGCAATTATGGTAAATTTTAGATTTAGGAATTTCAAGGTTTGGAAATCCTCATGAAATTTCACAAACTTTTGAAAGATCCCTATTTCTGAAATTTAATGATAATTGTGAAAGTTTTTCATTTTTGGACACTTTCAAATTTTGGAAATTTTCTATTTTGGAAATTTTCCAATTTTGGAAATACGTAAGTTTTCTTTGTAGCAGAAACTTACAATTATTCTGAAAATTTTATTTTTGGAAACTTTCCATTTATGGAAAGCTCACAATTTTGGGCACTTTCTTTCGAGAAAGTCTAGACAAATTATGGAATATTAATTGGCATTTAAATTCATAATTGGAAATTAAATTATTTACAAAATTCTTTATTTTGGATTGAGCCTCGGGGAGCCATCCAATTTAAAGTTAGTTGTTATAATTAAATTTCCTAAATTGAATTTAAATTGTTAAATGTTTAATTTGGATTGAGCCTCGGGGAGCCGTCCAAATTATATTATCAATAAATTCTTATTTTGGATTGAGCCTCGGGGAGCCGTCCAAATTAAGTTATTTATTGATATTAATTTTCCATAAATAAAATATGTGATCAAATCTTGGAAAATTTTGAGGTGATTCTCAAATGATAATTTCCTTACTTGATTTATGAGGTGATGCTCTTACATATTATTATCTCCAAAATTAATTAGGAAAATTATTTCCTATAGAGTATATTTCCTTAAATAAGATTTTCATGAAAATAATATGTGGTTGAATTAAGGGAATCTGTCTCTTAATTTAATAAGATTTGATTTAGAGAAATCAAAGTCTTAAACATATTATTTCCGAAATTGATTATGACAATTTAGGAAATTGTTTCCCAAAACAATTCCTTGAATAAAGTGTGAAATTAGAATTAGGAAATCCGGTTCCTAATTCAATTAATGAGACTTGATAAATTAAGTCACATACATACTTTATTAAGGAAATTGTTAGTACATGACATAATTATATGTCATGAATGTGCTTAAAAGAAAAGGATGAGACCCAAAACCCTACCAAAATATTAAGGCCAACGCCTTCCATTAATATGGTTAGAACCGGAGTTTTGTTTCTCGTTTGGGTTGATGGACACATTCATGCCCGGCATGAACCTCAACATGTTCAAACCATGGAATTAGTTTATGATTAATATAGTTGGAGTCAGAGGTCAATCCTTAGTTTTGGTTGTTGGACACATCCAAGCCTGACTAAACGGTTGAATGAGCTCCAACCATATTAAAACTATTTCTTGATTAATGGGTCAGCCTTAAGCTTGGAGCATCGATTTGTTGTGCCACAGCCAAGGTCGATGTAAAGAGAGGTGTAGTTGGGTGCTATGTATAATGTTGCATACTTGTTAATGAGTTAACAACCCAATGATTTATGCAAACATTCAATTAGTTGATAGCATAATGTGATAGTTACATATGTGTGATATGTAATCGGTATAATTACCTACCTTCATAGCTAAGAATAACTTGATGGCCCCAGCCATGGTTGTTCTTATCTATGGTTGGATATCAACCTATTTGGAAATGTTCCTACGATCTCCCAAATTGAAAAAAAAGGGTTATTCGATTCGAAAAATAAATAGGATTTAATTAATGTATGTTGATGCATTCTTTATCATTCTTCTCATATAAGCTTAATTTGTATTTCTAGGATAATCACTTGATCATGTCTTCTCTGAATTTACGTTCCATTTTGGACACCAATAAGCTGACTGGGCCAAACTTCATGGACTGGCTTTGAAACCTGAGGATAGTCCTCAAGGCAAAAATGCTTGCTTATGTCCTTGAAGATCAACTTCCCAACCATCCTCCAGAAGATGCAACTCCAGACCAGTTAGTGGCCTATCAGAAACATGTGACCGATTCTGAACTTGCGAGTTGCATCATGCTTGCTGCTATGGTACCTGAGCTGCAAAAGCTGCATGAGCAGATGGATGCTTATACCATCATCTTCCATCTTCATGAGTTATTTGACGAGCAGGCGAGATCCGAAAGGTTCGAGGTCTCCAGACTCCTCTTCACCTCTAAGATGCAGGAAGGCACTTCTGTCTCACAGTTTGTGTTGAAGATGTTAGCGTACATTGAGCGACTGGGCACACTCGGTTTTGCAATGGATCACGAACTAAGTATTGACTTAATTCTGCATTGTTTGTCCAAAAGTTACTCACAATTTGTGATGAACTATCGGATGAACAAGCTGGAGACTACCATTCCTGAGTTGCTCAACTTGTTGAAGAGTATAGAGCCTTCTGTGATGCAGGATTAGAAGACGGTACTGTTAGTTGGTTCCTCGAAGAAAGGTTCTAAGAGGAAGGCCAAAGAACAGAATAAGGGAAAGAAGAAAAAGGCCAAAAAGACTGAAAAGACACCAAAAGACACTTGCCATCACAGCGACAAGGAGGGTCACTGGCGAAGAAACTGCAAGGTTTATCTTGAGTCCTTGAAGAAGAAGGCATCCGATGCAGTTAGTAATATAAGAGAAGTGTCCTAAGGCAATCGCCTTATGATTGTAATCATTTATTTTATAAATGAATATTCACTATTTGAGTATACATATCTGTGTATTTGATTGAGATCTTAAACTCATTTACTGAATGTCCGCAATACAATTCACAGCATGAGAGAATTTGTGATGAATTCACAACTAGTGATTATCTCTACATGTGCAATTATGAAGTATTAAAATTGTCCCTAGTCGATGAATTGATAGATACGGACACTATCAATTCTGTTGAGACTAGCATGGGTTATTCTCTAATCAACTGATTCTCACTGGCTGGTGACATTGGGATGTCCGGAGATAAATATGAATGCTAGTTAAGGGAACTAGTTCATTGGAGTGACTGGCTGTAAAACTTAATATGGTAGTCTACATAAAGACATGTCAGTGAAGTTCTTACTGCAGCTTAAGTGCGATGTTCCTTTGACTTGCGGTGTTCAAGTCATCTTGGTCATGGAGACTTATACTTTGACATCTTAAGCAAGCATCTCCAAGGAGGTGTGGACCCAGGATGGTTGGGTATAAGCCGAAGTGACCGAAGATGTTTGAACAGCCTACAAAGGATTCACCACTCCTTACGAGGAGATGTATACCCAAGGTCTATCGTCGGATTGTTACTCGAAGCCTCTGGCCAGAGCATGACATGTTCGGAGTATGAATCTCTTAAATACATGAGAGTAATTAGAATCCGTTGGACGAGAAAGACATTGCTTGGGCTAGGTGTGACGTAGTTAGCCTAGTGGGGACTGACACACATAGACCGTGTCCTGAACCAACTGGGTATAAGATGGTGAAGGGAATGAGACATGACTCAGTATAGCTGCTGAAGGGTTTCAGAATTATTTCTGAGGTCAACCGTTGATCTTTCGATTAATTGGGGGTCATGATACACTACTAGGTGCCACTCATGATCGTTCTATAATTGGTTGATTATAGACGACCAACATAAATCGAAAGCCTATTTAGTCACACGCACTACGAGTAATCCGAGGGATTTAAAACGAGTTGAAAATTGGATTTTCCGATCAAGAGAAATAAGTCGAATCTGAATTTATCAGAGGCGCATTGGAAGGTTAAAATGGCTAAGTCTTTTGAAGGCTTATTGGATGAATTAAATGAGTTTAATTCGCGAGGAGGCGGCTTGGTTTGGCCGGCCAAAGAGGGTCCCCACCCTCTTTGGTTTGGCCGGCCACAACAAGGAGGGAAACCAATTTATTTGGTTTAAATTATAAAATAAATCAAGCGTGATTTGTTTTATAAAATTTTGGATAAAGAAATTTATATAAAGAAATTTATATATAGAAATTTATATAAAGAGATTCTTTTTATGGAAATTAAAATGAACCATGGATTGATTTATTTTATTTTATAAAATCAATTATGAATTGATTTTTCCATGATAAGAAAAATTTATATAATAAATTTCTTGTAAATTTTATTCCATAATAAAAGGGGAGACATGGTTATTTTTATTATAAATTAAGTTATAATAAAACATGGCATAACGGAATAATTCATAGAAAAATTTATAAGATAAATTTCTTATGAAAAATTTATTCTGTTAAAAGGAGACTTGGCGATTAAGTGGCTACTATATAAAGGTACCAAGGCAAGGCTTGGAAATCAATTCAAGAGATCAAGGATTTTTGCCTCGCCTCTCTTCCTCTCCTTTTCTCCCTCTCCCTCTAGGGCCGGCTACCCTCTCCCTCTCCTAGGGTCGGCTGCCCTCCCTTCCCTTGCCGTGAGCCACCACCAAGAAGAGGCCGAAGAAGAAGAAGAAGCGGGGCGTGACTCCTTCCTTCCTCCCGGAATCTTGATTCCATTTTTTCCTTTTGGTGGTTAGTTTTCCATCTCTCTCTTGTCACTCTTGTCGTGCCTTTGGAGAATCTAGTAGTTCATGTCGGCACGAAACTCGTGGCTTTGCGAAGTCATCCCGAAGAAAACTCGACGTGGACGCGAATAGAGGCGGAGCTTCCAAGGGACGCTACGGTTGGATCTCGTTCCTTTCTTCGAGTTACGCGAGGTATTAAGTAAATTAGTATACTTTCTGTAAAATTTTAATATATGATCATGTCTACACAATATAAGGTTGCATACTTAGATGTGCGGTTAAATAATTTGAGAAATTATTTATGCTAAATCTTCCGCTGCACGTAATAAATTTTAAAATTACGAATCCGCATCCGTGTCAACATGCACCTGGTCCCAACAGTGGTATCAGAGCCAGTTAGTGTTCGACATAATCATATAATTATTTTGCGGAAAACTATGTCATGATCTCAATTTTGGAAAATTTTCCAATTATGGAAACTTTTCAATTATGATAAATTTTAGATTTAGGAATTTCAAAGTTTGGAAATCCTCATGAAATTTCGCAAACTTTTGAAATATCCTAGTTTCTGAAATTTTATGATAATTGTGAAAACTTCCCATCTTTGGAAACTTTCCAATTTTGGAAATTTCCTATTTTGGAAATTTTCAATTTTGGAAATATGTAAGTTTTCTTTGTACCAGAAACTTACAATTATTCTGAAAACCTATTATGAAATCTCACAATTTTGGGCACTTTCTTTCAAGAAAGTCTAGACAAATTTATGGATCATTAATTGACAATTAAATTCGAATTGGTTTTAAATTATAAACAAAATTCTTTATTTTGGATTGAGCCTCGAGGAGCCGACCAATTTAAAGTTAGTTGTTGTAATTTAATTTCCCATTTTGAATAAAATTGTCATGTTTAATTTGGTTATGCCTCGGGGAGTGAACCAAATTAGATTTACGACAAATTTCTTTTCTTTGGGTATCTGAGCCTCGGGGAGCCACCCTTAGAAAATAATTTGTTGTAATTAATTAATCCATGAATAAAATATGTGATCAAATATTGGAAATTTAGGATAATTTCCATATTTGATTTAAGAGGTGATGCTCTTACATATTGTTGTGTCCAAAATTAATTAGGAAAATGGTTTCCTATAGAGTTTTCTTAAATGAGATTTTCATGAAAATAATATGTGGTTGAATTAAGGGAATTTGTCTCTTAATTTAATAAGATTTGATTTAGAGAAATCAAAGTCTTAAACATATTATTTCCGAAATTGATTATGACAATTTAGGAAATTATTTCCCAAAATAATTCCTTGAATAAAGTATGAAATTAGAATTAGGAAATGCGGTTCCTAATTCAATTAATGAGACTTGATAAATTAAGTCACATACATACTTTATTAGGGAAATCGTTAGTACATGACATAATTATATGTCATGAATGTGCTTAGAAAAGAAAGGATGAGACCCAAAACCCCTTACAAAATATTAAGGCCAACACCTTCCATTAATATGGTTAGAACCGGAGTTTTGTTTCTCGTT
The DNA here is from genome assembly GCA_024364735.1 of Boesenbergia rotunda. Classification (NCBI taxonomy): domain Eukaryota; kingdom Viridiplantae; phylum Streptophyta; class Magnoliopsida; order Zingiberales; family Zingiberaceae; genus Boesenbergia; species Boesenbergia rotunda. Next base: position 6,513 of record JAGFNQ010007607.1, on the reverse strand, counting down.
TGGGTTGATGGACACATCCATGCCTGGCTTGAACCTCAACATGTTCAAACCATGGAATTAGTTTATGATTAATATAGTTGGAGTCAGAGGTCAATCCTTAGTTTTGGTTGTTGGACACACCCAAGCCTGACTAAACGGTTGAATGAGCTCCAACCATAATAAAACTATTTCTTGATTAATGGGTCAGCCTTAAGCTTGGAGCATTGATTTGTTGTGCCACAGCCAAGGTCGATATAAAGAGAGGTGTAGTTGGGTGCTATGTATAATGTTGCATACTTGTTAATGAGTTAACAACCCAATGATTTATGCAAACATTCAATTAGTTGATAGCATAAAGTGATAGTTACATATATGTGATATGTAATCGGTATAATTACCTACCTTCATAGCTAAGAATAACTTGATGGCCACAGCCATGGTTGTTCTTATCTATGGTTGGATATCAACCTATTTGGAGATGTTCCTACGATCTCCCGAATTGATAAAAAGGGTTATTCAATTCGAAAAATAAATAGGATTTAATTAATGTATGTTGATGCATTCTTTATCATTCTTCTCACATAAGCTCAATTTGTATTTCTAGGATAATCACTCGATCATGTCTTCTCTGAATTTGCGTTCCATTTTGGACACCAATAAGCTGACTGGGCCAACCTTCATGGACTGGCTCGAAACCTGAGGATAGTCCTCAAGGCAGAAAAGCTTGCTTATGTCCTTGAAGATCAACTTCCCAACCGTCCTCTAGAAGATGCAACTCCAGACCAGTTAGTGGGCTATCAGATACATGTGACCGATTCTGAACTTGCGAGTTGCATCATGCTAGCCGCTATGGTACCTGAGCTGCAAAAGCAGCATGAGCATATGGATGCTTATACCATCATCTTCCATCTTCATGAGTTATTTGATGAGCAGGCGAAATCCGATAGGTTCGAGGTCTCCAGACTCCTCTTCACCTCTAAGACGCAGGAAGGCACTTCTGTCTCACAGTTTATGTAAAAGATGTTGGGGTACATTGAGCGACTGAGCACACTTGGTTTTGCAATGGATCATGAACTAAGTATTGACTTAATTATGCATTGTTTGCCCAAAAGTTTTTCACAATTTGTGATGTACTATCGGATGAACAAGCTGGAGACTACCATTCCTGAGTTGCTCAACCTGCTGAAGACTATAGAGCCTTCTGTGAAGCAGGATCAGAAGACAGTACTGTTAGTTGGTTCCTCGAAGAAAGGTTCTAAGAGGAAGGCCAAAGAACAGAATATAGGAAAGAAGAAAAAGGCCAAAAAGACTGAAAAGACACCAAAAGGCACTTGCCATCACTGTGGCAAGGAGGGTCACTGGCGAAGAAACTGCAAGGTTTATCTTGAGTCCTCGAAGAAGAAGGCATCCGATGCCCCATCCTCTTCAGGTATCTTCGTTATTGAATGCCAATATATTTCCTCAAACACCTGGGTACTTGATACTGGGTGTAGCTCACATATATGTAATGACATACAGGGGCTAAGGAATAGAAGAAGACTCGTCAAGGGAGAAGCGAATTTGCGAGTTGGAAATGGAGCAAAGATTGCTGCTGTTGCCATCTGAACATATTGGCTAAAGCTCCCTACTGGACGTGTCTTAGAATTGGATAATTGTTATTTTGTTCCTTCGTTAATAAAGAACATTGTATCTATTTCATGTTTGAATGAAAAGGGTTATCATTTAACTTTTAGTAACAATTGTTGTTACATAACTTTAAATGGCGTTCTTTATGGGACTGGAACTTTGTGCAATGGTATCTACACGTTAGATTTATCCGGTGACGTTTTCAATATCGAAGTTAGCAACAAACGTGCTCGAATAGATAATCGAATAGACTCCAACACATGGCATTGTCGTCTTGGCCATGTAAGTAAGAAACGCATGACCGAATTACACCGATGTGGAATTCTGGAATCATTTGAACCCGGTTCATTTGATACATGTGAATCATGCTTAAAAGGCAAGATGACCAAATTACCCTTTTCCGGAAAGGGAAATCCAGTGGGAGAATTGCTTGGTCTAATACATACTGATGTATGTGGACCAATGTCAAATCTTGCACAAGGAGGCTATTGCTACTTCGTAACCTTTATCGATGATCACTCACGATTCGGGTATGTGTTCTTGATGAAACACAAATCTGAAGCTTTTGAGAAATTCAAAGAGTTCAGAAATGAAGTAGAGAAACAGCTTGGCAAAAGTATTAAGATACTTCGATCCGATCGGGGTGGTGAATACTTAAGTCAAGAGTTTCAAGATTATCTTAGGGACAATGAGATATTATCTCAATGGACTCCGCCGTATACACCACAGCATAATGGTGTATCTTAGAGGCGTAACCGAACCTTGATGGACATGGTTAGGTCTATGATAAATCATGCAACTCTTCCAAAATCCTTTTGGGGCTATGCACTAAAGACAGCTGTTTACTTGCTAAACAGAGTCCCGACCAAGGTAGTCTCTACTACGCCATATGAGTCATGGAATAGTAAGAAACCTCACTTAACTCACCTTAAGATATGGGGTTGTCCTGCTTATGTGAAGCGGACTGTATCAGACAAATTGGATGCTAAGTCTGATAAATGTCTATTTATTGGATACCCTAAGGAAACAAAGGGTTACCAATTCTATCATCCCTTGGAACAAAAGGTGTTTGTTTCAAGGCATGCTGTATTTCTGGAAAAAAAATTTCTTTTACAAGAAAACAGTGGGAGTGGCATTGAACTTGATGAAGTTCAAGAAACTCCAATAGACATTACAGAGACACCTAGTCTAGACCCACAACCAACAACTCATAATGATGAGCTATCAGTTGAACCTAAAACAACACCACCTCTTCGTAGGTCTGATAGGACACGCAATATTCCAGAGAGATACGGATTTCTCATAAGTGAATCGAACGATGTGTTACTCATAAGCGATGACGAACCTATCAGTTATGAAGATGTTCTGAAAAGTTCATAAAGGGACAAATGACTTGAAGCCATGAAGTCGGAAATGGTTTTCATGTACGAAAATCAAGTATGGGACTTGGTTAACCCACCTGAAGGGATTAAGCCCATAGGGTGCAAGTGGGTTTTCAAGAAGAAAACCGACATGGAAGGTGATGAAGTTACCTTTAAGGCTAGATTAGTGGCAAAAGGATATCGTCAGAAACAAGGAATTGATTATGACGAAACTGTTGGGACCGCGTGCATGTTGACATGGATACGGGTTCGTAATTAAAAAAAAATAATTACGTGCAGCGGAAGAATTAGCATAAATAATTTTTCTAATTATTTTAACCACGTATCTAGCATGAAACCTTATGATGTGTGGACATGATCATAAATTAAAATTTTGCAAAAAGTAAACTAATTTACTCAATACCTCGCGTAACTCGAAGTAAGGGACGAGATCCAACCGTAGCGTCCCTTGGAAGCTCCGCCTCTATTCGCGTCCACGCCGAGTTCTCTTCGGGATGACTTCGCAAAGCCACGAGTTTCGTGCCGACAAGAACTACTAGATTCTCCAAAGGCACGACTAGAATATCAAGAGAGAGAGAGATGGAAACTAACCACTAAGTAACGGAATCAAGATTCCGGGGAAAGGAAGGAAGGAGTCGCGACCCGCTTCTTCTTCTTCTTCGGCGCCTTCTTGGTGGAGTTGGCTCACGGCAACCCTAGGAGGAAATTCTAGGGCTGGCGCCCACTTGGAGAGGGAGAGGGAGAGAAGGAGAGGAAGAGAGGCTAGGCAAGAATCCTTGATCACTTGAATTCATTTCCAAGCCTTGCCTTGGTACCTTTATATAGTAGCCTCTTAATCGCCAAGACTCCTCTTAACGAAATTTTTCATAAGAAATTTATTTTTATAAATTTTTCTATGAATTATTCCGTTATACCAAGTTTTTATTATAACTCTATTTATAATAAAAACAAGCATGTCTCCCCTTTTATTATGGAATAAAATTTATTATAAATTTTTCTTATCATGGAAAAATCAATTCATAATTGATTTTATAAAATAAAATAAATCAATCCATGGTTCATTTTAATTCCCATAAAAAGAATAAATTTATTATATAAATTTTTCTTATCATGGAAAAATCAATTCATAATTGATTTTATAAAATAAAATAAACTAATCCATGGTTCATTTTAATTTCCATAAAAAGAATAAATTTATTATATAAATTTTTCTTATCATGGAAAAATCAATTCATAATTGATTTTATAAAATAAACCAATCCAAGGTTTATTTTAATTTCCATGAAAATAAATCTCTTTATATAAATTTCTTTATATAAATTTCTTTATATAAATTTCTTAATATAAATTTATTTATTCATAATTTTATAAAACAAATCACGCTTGATTTATTTTATAATTTAAACCAAATAAATTGGTTTCCCTCCTTTATTGAGGCCGGCCAAACTAAAGAGGGTGGGCACCCTCTTTGGCCGGCCACACCAAGCCAAACCCATTACGAATTAAACTCTTTTAATTCGTCCAATAAGCCTTCAAAAGACTTAGTCATTTTAAGTTTCCGATGCGCCTCTGATAAATTCAGATTCGACTTATTTCTCTTGATTGGAAAATCCAATTTTCAACTCGTTTTAAATCCCTCGGATTACTCGTTGTGCGTGTGACTAAATAGGCTTTCGATTTATGTTGGCCGTCTATAATCAACAAATTATAGAACGATCATGAGTGGCACCTAGTAGTACATCATGACCCCCAATTAATCGAAAGATCAACGGTTGACCTTAGAAATAATTCTGAAACCCTTCAGCAGCTCTAATGAATCGTGCCTCATTCCCTTCACCATCTTATACCCACTTGGTTCAGGACACGGTCTATGTGTGTCAGTCCCCACTAGGCTGACTATGTCACACCTAGCCCAAGTAATGTCTTTCTCGTCCAACGGATTCTAATTACTCTCATGTTTTCTAGAGATTCATACTCGGAACATGTCATGCTCTGGCCAGAGACTTCGAGTAACAATCCGACGATAGGCCTTGGGTATACATCTCCTCGCAAGGAGTGGTGAATCCTTTGTAGGCTGTTCAAACATCTTCGGGCACTTTGGCTTATACCCAACCATCCTGGGTCCACACCTCCTTAGACATGCTTGCTTAAGATGTCAAAGTATAAGTCTCCGTGATCAAGATGACTTGAACACCGCAAGTCAAAGGAACATCGCACTTAAGCTGCAGTAAGAACTTTCATTGACATATCTATATGTAGATTACCATATGAAGTTTTACAGCTAGTCACTCCAATGAACTAGTTCCCTTAACTAGCATTCATGTTTATCTCCGGCCATCTCAATGTCACCAGCCTGTGAGAATCAGCTGATTAGAGAATAACCCATGCTAGTCTCAACAGAATTGATAGTGTCCGTATTTATCAATTCATCGACTAGGGATATTTTCAATACTTCACAATTGCACATGTAGAGATTATCACTAGTTGTGATTCCATCACAAATTCTCTCATGCTGTGAATTGTATTGCGGACATTCAGTAAATGAGTTTAAGATCACAATCAAATACACAAACATGTATACTCAAATAGTGAATTTTCATTTATTAAAATAAATGTTTACAATCATAAGGCGATTGCCTTAGGATACTTCTCTCATATTACTAACAAACTCCCACTTGGCCTAATGTCAATCGCTACAGTATCCAATACCACAGGCTCTAACATGACCCTCAAACTTGCTCTGAGATAAGGCCTTAGTTAAAGGATCCGCTAAATTCCTTTCAGTGGGAATTTTCTCAATTTGTATATCGTTCCTACTTATAATCTCTCTGATCAGATGATAGCGGCGAAGCACGTGTTTGGATCGCTGATGAGACCTTGGTTCCTTTGCTTGTCCAATAGCTCCATTGTTGTCGCAGTAAACCGGCACTGCTTCATCAATGGTTGGAACCACACCAAGTTCGGAGACAAACTTCTTGATCCAGACTGCTTCCTTTGCTGCTTCCGAAGCTGCGATATATTCCGCTTCCGTGGTAGAATCCGCTACGATGTCTTGTTTGGAACTCTTCTAACTTATTGCGCCTCCATTCAAAGTAAATACGTATCTAGACTGAGATTTGGAGTCATCCTTGTCTGTCTGGAAACTGGCATCTGTATACCCACGTATTACCATATCTCCTTCTCTATATATTAGGAACACATCCTTAGTTCTTCTTAAGTACTTAAGGATTGTCTTGGCAGCCGCCCAATGATCCATTCCTGGATCAGACTGGTATCTGCTCGTGACGCTCAGAGCATATGATACATCGGGCCTAGTACATAACATAGCATACATGATAGATCCTATCGCGGATGCATAAGGAATCTTATTCATGCAAATCCTCTCGTCTTCTGTGCGCGGACACATAGACTTTGAAAGGTTGATCCCATGCCTGATGGGAAGGTAACCTTTCTTGGATTCTGACATGCTAAACCTTTTTAGCACTCGGTCTATGTATGTAGACTGCGAAAGACCAAGCAATCGTTT
>JAGFNQ010007606.1:61034-116036 GCA_024364735.1 Boesenbergia rotunda | reverse complement strand
CTGATCTAAGATCCTTAACCTGAGTTTTTCAGGGAGGAGTTTTCCTTTTCAAGTTTTTCAACTTGAGTAGGAGTTCCTTCCTGAACCTTCTCGTTAAGGGTTTAGAGTCAGCTCCCTCTTTCAGGAGTTTTACTTCCTGTCGGAGGGATTCGACTCGGAGTTTGGCTTTTGCCAAATCTCGAGAAAGAAAAGAAATTAATTCAGTTAATTGCGATCTATTAAAACCTGTTACCTTAATTTCTCCGTCTTCTGTGAAGGTCAGCTCGCCGTCGTCCTGTTCTGATTCTGACTCAGTCTCGACGTTTTCTGAGGCAGTCAGGGCTAGTAGGTTGGACTGGGGTGCCTCTTCTTCTTCTTCTGAGGAAGACTCGTCCCAGGTTGCTTGCAGTGCCTTCTTTCTTCTCGTCCTTTTTGTCTCCTTTAGGTTAGGGCACTCTGACTTGTAGTGACCCTTTTTCTTGCACTCGTAGCAGGTCACATTAGGCTTGTTCGCTGGTTCAGCTGGTTCGTCCTTTCTTCGGCCGGTTCTCCGTGTGTTGGCTTGATTTTTCAATTTTTTGTAGTAACTTCGGGCCAATCGGACCAGCTCAGATTGATCTGCTTCTTCATCTTCTGCGTCTGAATCAGAGTTGAGCTCGGGTTCAGGTTGAGGTTTCTTTTTTGTCGCTTTTCCAGTTTTTCCTGCAAAAAAGGCAATACTCTTCTCGGCCATATTGCAGTTAGTCTGCTCATGAAGTTCTAACTCTGAAAATAATTCGTCTAATTTAATTTTGGAGAGATCCCTAGAGACCTTGTATGCATCTACCATAGATGCCCACAAGGTGTTTCTAGGGAAGGCGTTTAGAGTATACCTTATTAGGTCACGGTTTTCAACCTTGTGACATATTGTGTGAAGACCGTTCATTACCTCTTGGATTCGTGCGTGGAGCTGGACTGCTATTCGTTGTCCGCCATCTTGATAGTGTATAATTTGTTCAGGAGCAGATCCCTCTTGCTGATCCCTGGTGTCTGAAGTCCCTTCGTGCAGCTCGATCAGTTTTGTCCACAGCTCCTTTGCACTGTTGAAGGGGCCCACGCGGTTCAGCTCCTCTTTCGTCAATCCACATTGAAGAGTCTGAGTAGCTTTTGCGTCGGCTTCTATCTTTCGCTTTAGGGTGTTGTCCCACTCCGAGTAGTTCTGAGGAAGTCCATCAGCATTTCGGGGGATCTCCAGACCGGACTGGATAATGATCCACATGTCCACCTGAGTTTTCAGGTGGACCTCCATACGACTTTTCCAGTAAGAAAAGTCTTCTCCACTGAAAAGTGGAGGTCTGGCGGTGCTGAATCCCTCTTGCATAGCCATTTAATCTGGAAAAGAAAACTACTCGAAAAATATCCCAAGACTTGGTCTTGGATTAGTAGTGCGGGATAAGGGAAATAAAATAACGAGGGGTGTTGCACCAACCTCGATTAACGAAAGAAATTCGAACGGAAAAATATTTAAAAATTCGAATTAAAAAAAAATATAAAGAAAATCCGAAAAGAAATTTTCAAACTGGTGGTTGCACCAAGTTTGAACTTCCCGCTCTGATACCACTTGTTGGATCGTGAAAACCGATAGAGGGGGGGTGAATATCGGAAATCGTTTTTCTTTCGGAAAGCTTAGAGCAAGTACGCAGTGGAAATTAGAAACACAGAGACACAGTTCGATTTACTTGGTTCGGAGCCTGTGTCGACTCCTACTCCAAGGCCCACGGTCGTTGACCGTTTACTTTGGGCAATTCTATATAGGCGCAAAACAGTTTACAATAATTTGATTAAAAGAATTAAGTGCAGTAAACAAAACACGCTCTTCTTTACCGACGTCCGAAGTAGATCGAATTTCTCGGAGCAGCAGGACGTCGTCGGCTCGTGTTGGAAGGTTTCCGGAGCAAGTCGCGAGAGCAGAAGAGCTTTGAGGCGTTGAATCGAAGTTGTTGTTGAAGGCTTGGGCGTTGGGTGCTATTTATAGCACCTAGGGGCGCCCTGGACGTCGGGGGCGCCCTGCCACGTGTCAGCCGATCCGGATTTAGCTCAGTCAACAGTTATCCCATCCGAATAGGGATAAGTTTGACTCTGGGGGCGCCCTGGTCGCAGAGGGCGCCTTGGCTGACTTCTTCCGCGCAGAAATCTCGGCTGTGGATGAAGCTTCGCAGACCTGGGCCCAAGGCACCTTGGCTGCTGAGGGCGCCCTGGCTGCTGAGGGCGCCCTGCCCAGTAAGCAGCCGAAGCCCTTTTTGCTTCACTTGGTTCTGGTTCACCTTGGGGGCGCCCTGCTCAGCTGCTGCCTCACTCCTTTGAGGCTCTCTGAGTTGCAGACACACGTTCCTTCGGTCTTGCATCCAGGGTTAGTCCAAAACACAATAAAACAATTAATTATTAGTTTATACAGCCTTAGCTGTCTTGGTTCTGACTTTGGTCTCCAAAATGGAGCCCAAGGTCGAACCGACGCCTACTGTTCCCTCGACGGGGAACGCGTCCTCACCTACTCCTCTCGGGAGAGTTTACCTGATGCCAACCGTTGCTCTGGTTGGACTTTTGCCTGACGGTCCTTTGTCAGGGCTTGGATGCCGAGCTGTCCTTCGCCCGAAGCCTAGCATTCCTTCGCTAGGGCTTGGATACTGGCTGTCCTTCGCCAGTTGTCTAGCAATCCATTGCTAGGGCTTCAGTCCCAGGCTGTCCTTCGCCTGGAGCCTAGCAGTCCTTCGCCAGTTGCCTAGCAATCCTTTGCTAGGGCTTTCTTTCCTGGCATTCCTTTGCCAGTGCCTAGCAGTCCTTCGCTATGGCTTTTCCTGCACACTTGATTAACTTGTTAGAAAACAAGAAAGACTTAACTTTTGACCTATATTGCCATTATCAAAACACAGGTTTGACTTAGGTGCATTCTGCACCAACAGCATCAACATACATTAATTAAATCCTATTTATTTTTCGAATTGAATAACCCTTTTTATCAATTCGGGAGATCGTAGGAACACCTCCAAATAGGTTGATATCCAACCATAGATAAGAACAACCATGGCTGTGGCCATCAAGTTATTCTTAGCTATGAAGGTAGGTAATTATACCGATTACATATCACATATATGTAACTATCACTTTATGCTATCAACTAATTGAATGTTTGCATAAATCATTGGGTTGTTAACTCATTAACAAGTATGCAACAATATACATAGCACCCAACTGCACCTCTCTTTACATCGACCTTGGCTGTGGCACAACAAATCGATGCTCCAAGCTTAAGGCTGACCCATTAATCAAGAAATAGTTTTAATATGGTTGGAGTTCATTCAACCGTTTAGTCAGGCTTGGATATGTCCAACAACCAAAACTAAGGATTGACCTTTGACTCCAACTATATTAATCATAAACTAATTCCATGGTTTGAACATGTTGAGGTTCAAGCCGGGCATGGATGTGTCCATCAACCCAAACGAGAAACAAAACTCCGGTTCTAACCATATTAATGGAAGGTGTTAGCCTTAATATTTTGTAAGGGGTTTTAGGTCTCATCCTTTCTTTTCTAAGCACAATCATGACATATAATTATGTCATGTACTAACGATTTCCTTAATAAAGTATGTATGTGACTTAATTTATCAAGTCTCATTAATTGAATTAGGAACCGGATTTCCTAATTCTAATTTCATACTTTATTCAAGGAATTGTTTTGGGAAACAATTTCCTAAATTGTCATAATCAATTTCGGAAATAATATGTTTAAGACTTTGATTTCTCTAAATCAAATCTTATTAAATAAGAGACAGATTCCCTTAATTCAACCACATATTATTTTCATGAAAATCTTATTTAAGAAAACTCTATAGGAAACCATTTTACTAATTAATTTTGGAGACAACAATATGTAAGAGCATCACCTCTTAAATCAAATAAGGAAATTATCGTTTGAGAATCACCTCAAAATTTCCAAGATTTGATTACATATTTTATTTATGGATTCATTAATTACAAAAAAATATTTTCTTTGGGTGGCTCCCCGAGGCTCAGATACCCAAAAAAAAGGAATTTGTTGTAAATCTAATTTGGTCCGCTCCCCGAGGCGTAACCAAATTAAACATGACAATTTTATTCAAAATAGGAAATTAAATTACAACAACTAACTTTAAATTGGACGGCTCCCCGAGGCTCAATCCAAAATAAAGAATTTTGTTAATAATTTAAAACCAATTCGAATATAATTGTCAATTAATGATCCATAAATTTGTCTAGACTTTCTTGAAAGAAAGTGCCCAAAATTGCGAGATTTCATAATAGGTTTTCAAAATAATTGTAAGTTTCTGGTACAAAGAAAACTTACATATATCCAAAATTGGAAAATTTCCAAAATTGGAAAGTTTCCAAAAATGGGAAGTTTTCACAATTATCATAAAATTTCAGAAACTAGGATATTTCAAAAGTTTGCGTAATTTCATGAGGATTTCCAAACTTTGAAATTCCTAAATCTAAAATTTATCATAATTGGAAAGTTTCCATAATTGGAAAATTTTCCAAAATTGAGATCATGACAAAGTTTTTCGCAAAATAATTATATGATTATGTCGAACACTAACCGGCTCTGATACCACTGTTGGGACTGGGTGCATGTTGACATGGATACGGGTTCATAATTTTAAAATTTAATTACGTGCAGCGGAAGGTTTAGCATAAATAATTTCTCAAATTATTTTAACCACGTATCTAGCATGCAACCTTATGTTGTGGAGACATGATCATACATTTAAAATTTTACAGAAAGTAAACTAATTTACTTAATACCTCGCGTAACTCGTAGAAAGGGACGAGATCCAACCGTAGCGTCCCTTGGAAGCTCCGCCTCTATTCGCGTCCACGCCGAGTTTTCTTCGGGATGACTTCGCAAAGCCACGAGTTTCGTGCCGACAAGAACTACTAGATTCTCCAAAGGCACGACAAGAATACCAAGAGAGAGATGGAAAACTAACCACCAAACGAAGAACGGAATCAAGATTCCGGGAGGAAGGAAGGAGTTGCGCCCGCTTCTTCTTCTTCTTCGACAGCTTCTTGGTGGAGGAAGCTCACGGCAACCAAAGGGAGGACCTCTAGGGCCGGCACCACTAGAGGAGGGAGAGGGAGAGAAGGAGAGGAAGAGAGGCTAGGCAAGAATCCTTGATCTCTTGGATTAATTTCCAAGCCCTGCCTTGGTACCTTTATATAGTAGCCTCTTAATCGCCAAGTCTCCTCTTTACGGAATAAATTTTTCATAAGAAATTTATCTTATGAATTATTCCGTTATGCCTTGGTTCATTTTAATTTTCATAAAAAAGAATAAATTTCTATAAATTTCTTTATATAAATTTCTTTATACAAATTTCTTTATCCATAATTTTATAAGACAAACCACGCGCGGTTTGTTTTATAAATTTGAACCAAACAATTTGGTTCTTCCCTCTTATTGTAGCCGGCCAAACAAAGTGGGTGGGGACCCTCTTTGGCCGGCCAAACCCAAGCCACGATCTCACGAATTAAACTCATTTAATTCGTCAATAAGTCTTCAAAAGACTTAGTCATTTTATGCTTCCAATGCGTCTCTGAAAAATTCAGATTCGACTTATCTCTCTTGATCGGAAAATCTAATTTTCAACTCGTTTTAAATCCCTCGGACTACTCGTAGTGCGTGTGACTAAATAGGCTTTCGATTTATGTTGTCCGTCTATAATTAACCAATTATAGAACGATCATGAGTGGCAACTAGTAGTACATCATGATCCCCAATTAATCAAAAGATCAACGGTTGACCTCAGAAACTATTCTGAACCCCTTCAGCAGCTTTAATGAAGCGTGCCTCATTCCCTTCACCATCTTATACCCACTTGGTTCAGGACATGGTCTATGTGTGTCAGTCCCCACTAGGCTGACTACGTCACACCTAGCCCAAGTAATGCCTTTCTCGTCCAACGGATTCTAATTACTCTCATGTATTTAAGAGATTCATACTCCGAACATGTCATGCTCTGGCCAGAGGCTTCGAGTAACAATCCGACGATAGGCCTTGGGTATACATCTCCTCGCAAGGAGTGGTGAATCCTTTGTAGGCTATTCAAACATCTTCGGGCACTTCGGCTTATACCCAATCATCCTGGGTCCACACCTCCTTGGAGATGCTTGCTTAAGATGTCAAAGTATAAGTTTTCATGACCAAGATGACTTGAACACCGCAAGTCAAAGGAATATCGCACTTAAGCTGCAGTAAGAACTTTCATTGACATATCTATATGTAGATTACCATATGAAGTTTTACAGCTAGTCACTCCAATGAACTAGTTCCCTTAACTAGCATTCATGTTTATCTCCGGACATCCCAATGTCACCAGCCAGTGAGAATCAGCTGATTAGAGAATAACCCATGTTAGTCTCAACAGAATTGATAGTGTCCGTATTTATCAATTCATCGACTAGGGACAATTTCAATACTTCACAATTGCACATGTAAAGATAATCACTAGTTGTGAATTCATCACAAATTCTCTCATGCTGTGAATTGTATTGCGGACATTCAGTAAATGAGTTTAAGATCTCAATCAAATACACGAACATGTATACTCAAATAGTGAATATTCATTTATTAAAGTAAATGATTACAATCATAAGGCGATTGGCTTAGGACACTTCTCTCATATTACTAACACTTGACACCTAGCGCACATACCCACAGCAAAAAGTATATCAGGTCGACTAGCTGTGAGGTATATCAAACTACCTATCATGCTCCGATATTGAGTTAGGTCAACAGGTTTACCACTCTCATCATTGTCTAAACGTGTGTTTGTAGCCATGGGAGTGGTTACCTCTTTCGAATCACTCATGTTAAATTTTCGGAGCATCTCTTGAGTGTACTTCGATTGGTGCACATGGATTCTGTCACGAGTTTGCTTGATTTCGAGTCCAAGGAAGAAAGTCAACTCTCCCACTAGACTCATCTCAAATTCACTCTCCATGTGGCCAATGAACTCATTCAAATAGCCCTTATTGTTTGAGCCACAAATTATGTCATCGACATACACTTGGGCTACAAATATATTATCGCCATCTCTTCGTAGAAATAGTGTAGGCTCTATTTTTCCTCTCACAAAACCTTTTTCAATAAGAAATGTCGACAACCTTTCATACCAAGCTCGGGGTGCTTATTTAAGGCCGTAGAGTGCCTTCTTGAGCTTGAACACGTGGTTTGGGAATTTGGTACTCTCAAACCCTGGAGGTTGTTCGACATAGACCTCTTCTCTTATTAAACCATTTAGAAAGGCCGATTTGACATCCATTTGATAAAGTTTGAAATCACGATGTGTTGCAAATGCAAGCATCAATCGAATGGACTCTAATCGTGCCACGGGAGCATAGGTCTCATCGTAATCAAGGCCTTCAACTTAACTGTAGCCCTTGGCTACTAAGCGTGCCTTGTTTCTTATGATTTCTCCCTTATGGTTCAATTTATTTTTGAAGACCCATTTGGTTCCAATAATGGTGGTCTTCTTGGGTCTAGGGACTAAGTCTCATTCTTGACTTCTTTCGAATTGACCTAGTTCATCTTGCATGGCAATGATCCAATCGGGATCATTTAATGCTTCGTCAATCTTTCTAGGTTCAATTTCGAAAATTAGGGCAACTTCATTAGCCTCATTCCTAAAGAATGATCTAGTCCTAACCCCATGATGGATGTCTCCAACAATTTGGTCTTGGGGATGGCTAGAGGCTAACCTAGTTTGCCTTGGAGTTGGTGGTGCTTCTTGGATGGTTTCACTAGACACAAGCTCAACCTCAGGATCCGGCTGATCTATGGATTGTCTAGGCTCACCGTCGTCAGACTCATCACCACCATCAACAACACTTGGACTTCCATCCAAACTTGGTTTCCTAAGTTCGAATTGAACTCCATCGACATCTTCTGGTTGATCATTTGCTTTTGGGATTCCTTCAAAAACAACATCAGAAGACTCTTCAACTAATCTAGACTTCTTGTTATAGACTGGGTAAGCTTTGCAAACGAGGGAGTACCCGACCAGTATCCCTTCATCAGCTTTTGCCGTGAACTTTCCAAGGTGGTCCTTGGTGTTTAGAATAAACACCTTACAACCAAACACCCGAAGATGTTTAACTGTAGGTGGTTTTCCAAACCAAAATTCATGGGGAGTCTTTCCTAAGAATCTATGGATGAGGACTCGGTTTTGCACGTAGCAAGCTGTGTTTACAACTTCGGCCCACAAGTAGCTTGGTAAGGAGTACTCAACATGCTTCATGCAGCCTCTTGTAAGACCCGGTTCTTCCTCTCCATAACACCATTTTGTTGTGGTGTTCTAGGAGTAGAGAACTCGTGTCTATACCCTCTCTCTTGACAAAACTCTAAAAATCTTTGATTTTGGAATTCACCTCCATGATCACTTCTTATTGTTTTAATTGTTGATGATTTTTCATTTTCAACTCTTCTACAAAAAGAAATGAAAACATCTAAGGTTTGGTCCTTATATTTTAGAAAATAGGTCCATGTATATCTCGTAAAATCATCAATGATAACAAAACAATATCTACTACCATTCAAGGATATAATAGTGTTACAATCAAACAAGTCCATGTGAAGTAAATCCAATGCGGTAGATGTACTCACAGTGCTTTTACCTTTATGTGCAGATTTTGTTTGCTTACCCATTTGACATGCATCACAAAGTTTGTCCTTTTCAGACTTGATGCTTGGCAAGCCACGAACTAATCCCTTATTGGCTAACTTCCGGATATTCTTCATGTTCACGTGTACTAGTCTCTGGTGCCAAAGGGTGGACTCATCTTCTCTTGACATGAGACACTTAACAAAAGCATTAGTAGTACTTTTAAAAGAAACTTGGTAAATGTTATCTACTCTTGTGCCTACTAGTACCGTGTCAAAGTTATCATGTTGTCTAACTAGACATTGACTTGATTGGAAATCAATTGTGTAACCCGCATCACACAATTGACTGACACTTAAGAGATTAAATGTCATCCCCTTGACGAGAAGGACATTCTTGATCCTAAGACATTCGGATATTTGAATGTCTCCTATTCCTATGACCTTAAGACTACCATTGTTACCAAAGGAAACATTACCTCTACCTTTTCTTTGAAGGGTGGTGAATAGGGATCTATCACCGGTCATGTGTTTGGAGCACCCACTATTAACGAACCAAGTTGATAGATGCTCCCCCTCAATCACAACCTACACAATTCGAAAAATAGAAGATTTAGGTACCCAAATCTTGGGACCTAAAGCACCTACTAAGCAAGACATAGGCACCCAGGCCTTGACCACTTTCCTTTGAACCCTAGGAGTCTTAAATTGTCTAACATCAGTCCTAGACATTAAGGACACAAATGATGGTTCTTTGGGTCGGTAACCAATACCGGCCCTATTGTAGACTGCACTTTGGGCATTCAAAATCATATCTAGAGTCTTTGAGCGTGTTGAGAATTTCTCAAGAACACTCTTGAGTCTCTCAACTTCACTCTTCAAAGATTTATTCTCATCCTCTAACATCTCTACATGTAAATCATCAACATCCTCATCCTTAGAGGATTTCAATTGTTCAACCTCTACTTTCAAAGATTTAACCTTATTTTTTGACTTTTTCAACAAATCGGTTAAACATGCAATGGTCCTATAGCATTTATCTAGTTCGGGAGTGATTACCTCTTCATCATCCGAAGATGATGAAGCCGCGTTTGAGGAGTCGGTGGATTCATCACTGCTTTCTTGATCTTCCATAGCCATGAGTGTCACATGCCATGTACTCTTCTCATCCTTCTCCTCTTCGGATGAACTTAAGGAGGATTCATCCCATGTGGCCTTCAAGGCCTTCTTCTTCTTCTTGGATTTATCCTCCTTCTTCTTGAGCTTTGGGCAGTCCTTCTTGAAGTGCCCATTCTTGCTACACTCATAGCAAGTAATATTAGACTTATCAATCTTAACTTCACTAGGGTTACCTTTACCCTTGAAGCGCCGACTGTTCCTCATCATCCTTCTAACAAAATTGGTCATCTCGGAGGAAGAAGACCCACTGCCATCCTCCTCGGAATCGGACTCGGATGAGGATGAAGATGAAGAGACTTCCTTCTCCTTCTTCTTCTCCTTTTTCTTCTTGTTGGTCTTTTCCCCTACAACTAAGGCAATCCCCTTCTCCTTGGGGCCTTTGTTAGCCATCTCATGTAGCTCCATTTCACAAAATAAATCATCTAGTTTTACAATTGATAAATCCTTAGATACCTTGTAGCCATCCACCATGGATGACCACAAAGCATTCCTTGGAAAAGCTTTTAACACATACCTTACAAGGTCACGGTTCTCGACCTTTTCTTCAATAGAATGAAGACCGTTGAGAACTTCCTTGAATCTACTATGAAGTTCACTCACCGTTTCACTCTCCTTCATGGAGAGGTTTTGGAGTTGGTTGAGGAACAAGTCCCTCTTGGCATTTCTTGAATCTCGAGTTCCCTCATGGAGTTCAATGAGTTTATTCCACAAATCCTTTTCACTTGTAAAGGGACTAACCTTGATGAGTTAATCTTTGTTCATTCCACATTGCAAAGTCACCACCGCCTTCGCATCGGCTTCACTTTTCCAGGTTTGCTCAGCCGACCAACGCCAAGATTCCAATTCTTTTCCTTCATCATCCTTTGGAGGGGAAAACCCCTCCTTCACAGTGAACCATGTGTTGATGTCCATCTTTAGATAGTACTCCATCTTCGATCTCCAATATTGAAAATCTGATCCATCGAAGAAGGGAGGTCGGGTAGTGCTAAATCCTTCTCTCAAAGCCATTGTCGTTGACTCTTGGATGTTAATCCGCTTGAACAGAGCCCCAAGCTTTGATACCACTTGTTGGAATTTGGATGGCTAGAGGGGGGTGAATGTAGCCAAACACTTGAAACTCAGCAGTTTTTTATTTTCTCTGCACTTCAGAGGTTAGACAGCGGAAGCAAAACAAGTGCAGAAACTATATGCAGAAACTAAGTAACAAGCAAAACTCTAACGTAAGGATATACAAGGTTCGGGGATAACTTGCCCCTACTCCTTGGCGTGCCCGTAAGGTGGGCGATCCCTTGATCGTCGGCAGATCAAGCCCTGGAAATCTAGATATCAAATCCTCCTTCTCGATAGAGAAACCTCTCCACACAAATGGTCTCAAATGTATCAGAAATTAAGCACAGAGACAACAAGGAAGATCTTACAGATCGCTAGCAAAGCACAAGGATGAGAAATGTGAGAGCAGATCACCGAGTACAGCACAGCGCCACCAACGCAAGAGCTCCCAGCTCTTCGTTTGCTTGCTTATCCACTCGCGACTCCCTCCACAAACTCAAGATTACAGCTTTGCAAGAGATCGCTTCAAGTGATTCACAGTAGTGCACAACAGATGATTCGCAAAGTTTTCGATGTGGAGAACTCAAAACATCTATTGAGCTCCTTCTCCACTCCACAGCTTATCCTGCTTCCATCGCCAGGTCACACTCTCTTCTGCAGCAGCTCCCAGCTGCTCACCTGCAACAACCAGCTACCCATGACCTCCTCTGGACTCACTGAATCCCCTCCAGTCGAGCCCCAGGTCATCAGCTCCTCAGCCGTTGCAGCTCACGCCAGAGAACATTATAACCTGCGGAAGCAAACAGCCAAACCTGCTGTAGCTAAAGCCTTTGTTTGACTTCCCCTGGATGATCCCTGAGTCACCTGCACACTTAGCAGCTCATTGGGGCAGCAAATCAACAAAGAATCAAACTGTAACGCCCGCTTTTTTTTTAAAACGGCGTTACGCTAACATACTTAAGGCATGTAACATCATACTGCAGCGGAACAACTTAAACTTTACATGCCCCTACTACCATTTCTAACATAGTGACATGGACACTAGACATATAGACTTCATACTTAAACATCATGTCATAACAAGCTTAACATCATATCATGAGGTTCATTTCATATCATGCATAACATCATATCATAAGTTTCCATAAGTCACTAATCGAGCAGATACTTAACAAAAGTAAAGTTCTTAGCATAACGGCAAACGTTTGATTTCATGGGCCAAGTCACTATCACACACATATAATCTTGCCCTCCTGCTGCTTCCTCATGGTCCCCTTGCATGATCTGCGGTATAAGGAAAAAGACTATAAGCACACAGGCTTAGTAAGACTCTTTCCTACTCACTAAAATCATTCGTCATTCATTCATAATCATATGGAACATAAGCATCATAACATTTCTATCATAGCATAAAGCATAAACATAGGCATAAATCTAATTAAACATTCTTATCATGGCATAAAGTATAAACATAGGTATAAACATAATTAAACATTCTAAGCATGGCATCATACATGGCATGAACATAAGCATAAGATGTTAATCAACCATAGGCATACTTTCTAGCATATCAAGCATAGACATCGTAAACATTCTAAGCATGGCATGATACACGGCATAGCATAACTTAATAAACTTTCCTAGCATGGCATGAGACATGGCATAAATATAAACATAAGATATAAACCAACCTATATGGCATAAACATAGGCATACATTCTAGCATATCATAAGAGCATCTTCTTACCATAATCATAACATGGATCATTCATTCTCATACATATCTTTTAACATGGAGCATAAGCATAACACATCATTATCATAACATAATGCATAACATGTATGAATGCATGGGTGAAATGCATATATATAGGGATGCTTAACTTTTAAAATCATACTTTTAAAATGCTTAAACATAATCATCATAACATTTGGGGTCGCCGGCTTGTACCACATACATACATCATAGCGCGCATCCCTAGTAAGTCCGAGGTAGCGAGCCCCGACCTACTAGGGTAAGGACAGCATAGTCGGTAGTCCCTGAACCGAGGCGTTCTCAAGGAGCCCATCCCTGTTGCACAGCTCCGGTAGTGCCATAACCGTGGACAGCTCCGGTAGTCCAGAACCGGGGCGTTCTTAAGGTGCCCATCCCTTGGACCCATACTTGAGTCCGGTACAAGCCCATTCATAAAGTAAAATACTTTACATGCTTCATCATTCATAAGACATTCATAGCATACTTATCATGGCATCATTCTTATCATGAACATGATCATAACATATTTATCATGGCATCCTTCTTATCATGAACATAGACATAACATACTTGTCGTGACATCATTCTTATCATGAACATAAACGTAACATACTTATCATGGCATCATTCTTATCATGAACATAAACATAAGATACTTATCATGGCATCATTCTTATCATAACATACAAACATAATGTATGGTGCTTAAGGTTAGGGTTATGGGTAACTTAATTTCCATCACATGCTTGAACCTTTACGTATACTTTATAATGAGCATAAACCATCATTATTTGGGTCCTAACTCCATCCCAAACCCTAGATACCTGCCTTGGCCGAAATCCATAAGGCCCATGGGGGTATGGAAAAATTCCATTAAAATCCCCAATCAATCATAAGACACTAATCACATTTTTACCATAGAGCCACTGGAGCCCTTACTTGAAATAAATCATAACTTTTTCCTTATTATTCCTTCTTGGCCGAAACCTATAGAGTCTCTAGACCGTGTGGAAATTTACATAATCACCCTCCATCACCCTTATATCATGACAACATATCAAATGTATACTTGAAGTTTAGAACTCACCCTAATCCTTGGGTCCTTGAGGTTGGCCGAAACATATAGGGTCTCTAGGGTACCCCCAAAAATTCTCAAAAATTGTATTTAATCTCTAACATCATCAGAGAACATTTAAACAACATTATCAAGGTTTTTAGAATAGTTATAGACACATAAATCATGGTGGCCGAAACCCTCAAGCTTAGGGTTCTTGGTTTTGTTTCTTTCATGTTGGCCGAAACCCTAGAGTGTCCTAGGGTACTCCAAAAATTCCCAAAAATTATACTTAACCTCTACACATCATAAGGGAACATTAAATAACATCATAAATATTTTTACATATTTATAGACATTTAAATCATGGTGGCCGAAACCCATAAACATAGGGACCTTGGTTTTTGTCCCTTTCATGTTGGCCGAAACCCTAGAGTGTTCTAGGGTACTCCAAAAATTCCCAAAAATTATACTTAACCTCTACACATCATAAGGGAACATTAAATAACATTATAAAGATTTTTAACATATTTATAGACATTTAAATCATGGTGGCCGAAACCCATAAACATAGGGACCTTGGTTTTTGTCCCTTTCATGTTGGCCGAAACCCTAGAGTGTCCTAGGGTACTCCAAAAATTCCCAAAAATTATACTTAACCTCTACACATCATAAGGAAACATTAAATAACATTATAAAGATTTTTAAAATATTTATAGACATCTAAATCATGGTGTCTGAAACCCATAAACATAGGGACCTTGGTTTTGTTTCCTTTCAACATCAAATCCAAAACTAACCCATATATCATGCTAAAAATCATGGAAATCATAGGGAACTATTATACCACAGGTGAGGGAGTCTTACCTTAGATTCTCTTGATTTTTCGAACCTTGAAAGAGGAGGAAATGGTAAGATCTTTGGACCGTTGCACACTCTTGTCCTTGTATCCTTGAAAAACTCTTAGACCTTGGAGATAAGACCCCTTGTGGAGCTTTTCCAAGGGAGAACCTTTCCTTGGGTGTTCGACTAGGATGAGGGGAGAATGAGTTTCGAAAATGCAAGGAATGAGAAGAAGAAGTAACTCCCAAACCCCCCTATTTATCACCCATTAAAGAGGTAAATGAAAAGTCTCTCCATGGCCCTTCATCTTCTTCTACTCCTTAACCACCATCCACTTCATTTCCTCATAAGAATTCCTTGCTAGGTGAGTTGGTTAAAGCATTCATGGTTGTACAAGAGGTCCAAGGTTCAATCCTTGGCCCATGCACCTTTATTTTTATTTTATTTTTATTTTATTTAAATCCTTTTTCTTATTTTCGAAAATTCCCCTTTATTTCGAAAATTCTCCTAAAATCACCCATAATTATGCTAATATTCCTAAATAAAATCCTTTTATATTTATATTAATTTTTACCTAATTAAGACCTATTTTTGGGACCCATTTAAGGCCCATTAATACCTAATGTCTCCATTTACATAGGAAAATTAAGCTAAGACTTACCCATAATCATGCTAATATGTCTAATTAAATCCTACTTATATTTATACTAATCTCTACCTAAAATCCCCCTATAGTTATGGTACTAAAAAGCCCATATAAGACCCATTAGTGCTGAGTTTTCTCAATTTAAATGAGAAAACATGGGTTTTCTAGGCCAAAGTTGGTATTAATACCTCTAGGTCCTTCGGAAAATTATTTAAATATGCTCAATATTTTCATAAAATATTAAGAGAATTTTCTGGGTCGTTACACAAACACTCAGTAGTTAAGAGCAGAGAAAGCAGACGTGATCAAAGCGTCTGACAGCGCGTTTGAATTAAAGTGATCGGTCACTGGACCGATCCAGGGATCGTGGATCGGTCACCGAACCGACCCACAGCTTTGTTGGGATTCCCAGCTTTCGCAGCCACAAGGGCCTGATCGGTCACCAGACCAATCAAGCTGTGCCCTGATCGGTCAGCAGACCGATCAGGGAGCTCTCCGACTGATCAGGCTCCAGCCTGATCGATTATAAGGAGAACTCCGCGACAATTGATCGTTCACCAGAACGATCTGAACAGTATCTCTGATCGGTCACCAGATCGATCAGGAGCCAAGCAGTAAGATTCCCAAAACCCACTATATGCTCCCTGATAGGTCACCAGACCGATCAGGGAGCTCTCCGACCGATCAGGTTCCAGCCTGATCGGTTATAAGGAGAACTCCGCGACAATTGATCGTTCACCAGAACGATCTGAACAGTATCTTTGATCGGTCACCAGACCGATCAGGAGCCAAGCAGTAAGGTTCCCAAAACCCACTGTATGCTCCCTGATCGGTCACCAGACGGATCAGGAGTCAATCAGTAGCCCAATAAGGTCACTGTGTGCTCCCTGATCGGTCACCAGACCGATCAGTCATCGCTGGATCGGTCACCAGACCGATCCATGAGGGAACATCGTGCCAACTTCCTTGATCGGTCACCAAACCAATCCAGGCAAGGTCAAAACTCCTCTAAGTCACGAGAACAAGCCTCCAGCCCTTCTCTGACTCGTGCTTGGTCCCTCGGACCAAGACTCCATGCCCAGTCTCACTCACCGAGACTTCAACCTAGCCCTCCAAGCTAGGACCTGGCCCTCCAAGCCGGGATTTAATTCAACCTAGCCCTCCAAGCTAGGACCTGACCCTCCAAGCCTGGGTTTCATCCAACCTAGCCCTCCAAGCCAGGGTTTCATCCACCTAGCCCTCCAGGCTAGGACCTGACCCTCCAAGCCAGGATTTCATCCACCTAGCCCTCCAGGCTAGGACCTGACCCTCCAAGCCAGGATTTCATCCACCTAGCCCTCCAAGCTAGGACTTTTCACACCTAACCCTCCAAGTTAGGACTTTTCACACCTAGCCCTCCAAGCTAGGACTTTTCACACCTATCCCTCCAAGTTAGGATTTCATCCACCTAGCTTCTCAAGCTAGGACATGACCCTCCAAGTCAGGCTTTCATCAAACCTAGTCCCACTAGGTATGCCTAGTCCACGACCAGGACTTAATCCCAATCATCTCATCAACCTAAACTAAAATCGGTGTCAATACCAAAACAACAATCAGGGTCAGACTGCATCACCACCTGGCGCACCCGAATGGCCTGGCCCCTTCTTGCCGACCCTGGAGGTCGTCTGTGGGCGGGCATCCCGATCGGTAGAACCAGACCCATCACCCGTCTCTTCGGTTCTGACTCCCCAGGATGCCCGAGCAGATTTGAATCTCGTGCATTTATTATCACATTTAACCGCTACAACACGTGTCTCTTTCCCGACCGACAAGGCATCCGCCGCCTGTTATGTCAAATGATGAGCTTGCACGTGGGGCACTCCGCCCCCGGGACTTTTCTGGGCCTGATCGGACGGCTCGCGTCCCCTGACGCCTATTCTCCGACCCGCCATCGGGCGGCCATCCTTGCTTCCGGGGCCCTATAAATAGGAACTCACCAGACGTTTTTTACCCTTGCCTTTTTTACTCCCGACGTCGAAGCACCACTCCTCCGTCCTCTACTAGGGTTCCGGCAAGGCATTGTGCTTCGTGCACCTTCTCCGGCGAGTTTTCCTTGGGTTAGTTTTGCTTCTCTCGTTTGCTTTCGATGGCGGATTCATCTCATCCCCCCTCCCCTTGGTATACCACCATGGTGTCGGTGCTCGATTACCACGACCTCGAGGTGATCCGAGCAGACTACCACATTCCATCCGACCATTCTCTTATATTGCCCTCCTCTTCTGACCAACCTGTGAGACCTCCACCACATTATATTACCCTTTCTCGAGATCATCTGCAGGTCAGGCTGCGTTTTCCAATTCACCCCTTCATTACCACCGTTTGTCGTTACTTCCGCATTAACCTATCTCAATTATCTTCGAATGTCATTCAGTTCCTTTATGGGTCGGTCATCGTCTTCTCTTTGTATCAGATTCCACTTCTTCCCGAAACTTTCTACTACTTCTTTTGCCCAAAAAGACAAGAACCGGGTGATTTCTTTTTTCAGGCCCAATCGGGCACTTCCTTCCTATCGAAACTCCCGAGCTCCAACAAGGGTTGGAGGGAAAGATATTTTTATATTCGCCCTATCCCAAGCCCGACATGGTCGGTTGGCTTTCGGGCGGATTTTCCTTCTCCCCCACCTCTGCACAAGGACTTCTGATCTTTCCCGCGGTACCAATTTGCCTTTTCCAAGATCGAGGGTCGACATTTCCATGGGGGCCAACTGCTGTGCGAGGACATCCTGGCCGTGTTCAAGCTCAGCCCGGCTCCACTTCGTCGGCCTTCTTCATTCGGTAAGCCCTTCACCCTCTTCCTTATCCTTTTAGGCTTTACTGAACATGGCTCCATCTTGCAGTCGACCTGATGCATTCGGTGTCTCCGGAGGAGGGCTACGACTTGGATGATGCAAAGCTAGAGGCCCGTGTAGCCGAGCGGTTAGCTGAGCGGGAGGCTAACCTCCCATCCACTGAAGCACCGCGCCCTGTTTCTCCTGTGCCTGCACCATCCGAAGAGGAGGCTTCCTGGTCAGACCCAGAAGATGACCAGCCTCTTATCCTTTAGCGGAGTCGGCCTCGCAGCGGCGAGCCTGCACTCCTCCTGGCTGATCCGGCCGAGGCCTCTTCTAGCGACCAAGCAAATGGCGAAAGGGCAAAGAGCACGCGCCTGATTCCCCCGTGCTGCCACATTCCTCTCCTCAGGCATCCCCAGAGGGGCCTGCTCTTCCCCAGTCGGAGGGGCTTTCCCTTTCCCGGCCGGAGGAGCCCGCCGAGGAGCGCCTGATGCATCTGCTGCTGCCTTCGCTATCCGACTGAACCATGAGCATGAAGGTACCGAGCGGCGCAGCCCCTATGCGGACGCAGGACGTTCAGCTGCACGACTTGTTGGCGGACCATTTTCGATACGGTCTGCGAGAGAGCGACTTCTACGCTTCGAGCATCTGGGCTGACCAATTCATGGCGACAGCCACCCAGGTATAGGGACGCTATCTCTGTACTTTCCGCAATTGCGACACTAACCGGTCCTTGTACCTAGCAGTTTTGGTCCACGAGCTACAGCATGTGCATGTCCCTGCTATGTCATGCCAGGGCTCGATTTTGGGCTGAGCGACGGGTGGAGTTCCTGAAGGCCCGGCTTCGGCACACTCAGTCGGCTTCCAGTGATGCCTCCCTAAATAGCCTGAGGGCGGAAGTGATCAGCATCTAGGACCTGCTGGACCAGGCGAAGGACGAACTGGAAACTTCTAAAGCACAGATCATCACGGCCGACGTGGTGACAGCTCAAGCGCAACGCCGGGTTGCACAGGCTGAACACACACAACTTCGCTCTTGGAAAACCAAGGATCGGCTACAGGCAGACCTTCAGAAGACTTAGGTCGAGCTCCAGGAGGCGAACCAGGTTGTCGAGCCTTTACGCGCCCAACTGGCGGCCAAAGAGCAGGAGGTCGGCTCACTGACGAGTCAGTTGAGCGCTCAGACCAAAGAACTGAATCAGCTGCGCGAGTGGCAGGCGACCTGGGAGGCAGCTCACGCAGAGCTGGATCGGCTACGCGGGCGGCAGGCAACCTGGGAGGTAGGTCAGGCAGAGCTGAAGGAGCTGCAAGCGTATAGGGGGGAGGAAGCTGTTGGATCGAGAGAACCGATAGAGGGGGGTGAATATCGGAAAACGTTCGGATTTAATATGAGAGAAATTGCACAGCGGAAATTGAAACCAACACACGAACACAAGTGGTTTTACTTGGTTCGGAGCCTAGGTCGACTTCTACTCCAAGGCCCACGATCGTTGATCGTTTACTTTGGGCAATTCTATATGAGGCGCAAAAGCAGTTTACAAAGATTGATTACAGAATAAGTGCAATAAATTAAAAATCAACTCTTCTTTACCGACGTCCGGAGTAGATGGTATTTTCGGAGCAGTTAGACATCGTCGGCGCTTGTATCTCGAGTCAGGAGGTTTCTGGAGCAGAGCGCGGGAACGGAAGAGCGTGAATGCGTTAGAAAACTTGGATGTCCTGAAGCCTTGGTTCGAGGGCCTTTTTATAGGCCCTGAGGGTGCCCGGAACGTCGGGGGCGCCCCCCCCCCCCACGTGTCAGCCGATCCGCCTCGGTCTCGGTCAGCTCTGATCCCTCAAAAATCGGGATCAAGCTTTGACGGGGGCGCCCTGATCGCTGGGGGCACCCGGGTTGACCGGGTCAGCTCTCTTATCCGCTGGCTTCGAGGGGAGCTGCTTCGGTACTTGGCGCTAGGGGCGCCCGCAGCATGCGGGGCGCCCGGAGTGATGGGGGCGCCCGGAGCATCCAGGGCGCCCCGACAATCAGTTGTCGAAGCAGAGTTTGCTCCTGCTGGTTGGTCTTCACCTTGGGGGCGCCCGGAACATCCGGGGCGCCCTGCTCAGCTTCTGTCTCACTCCTTTGAGGCTCTCCGAGCTACAGACACTCAGTCCTTCGGTCCTGCATCCAGGGTTAGTCCAAAAAGCAGTAACATATTAATTTTTATACAGCCTTAGCTGTCTTGGTTCTGACTTTGGGTCTCCAAAATGGAGCCCTAGGTCGAACCGACGCCTACTTTTCCCTTGACGGGGAACGCGTCCTCACCTACTCCTCTTGGGAGAATGTACCTGATGCCAACCGCTCCTCTGGTTGGACTTTTGCCTCGCGGTCCTTCGCTAGGTCTTGGATGCCAAGCTGTCCTTCGCCCGGTGCCTAGCATTCCTTCGCTAGTGCTTCAATCCCAGGCTGTCCTTCGCCTGGCGCCTAGCAGTCCTTCGCTAGGGTTTTTTACCCTGGCATTCCTTCGCCAGTGCCTAGCAGTCCTTCGCTAGGGCTTTTTACCCTGGCATAAACGTCGCAGGGGCGTTTGTCACTCCAAAGGGCATGACCACAAACTCATAGTGCCCATATCTTGTACTGAAAGCAGTCCTTGGCACATCACTCTCCTTCACTCTGAGCTGATCGCAACCTGATCGCAGATCTATCTTGGAGAACACTGTGGCTCCCTTCAGCTGATCAAATAAATCATCTATCCTTGGCAAAGGATATCTGTTCTTGATGGTTACCTTATTCAAAGCTCGATAATTTATGCACATTCGCATAGATCCATCTTTCTTCTTGACAAACAGTACAGGAGCTCCCCAAGGTGAATGACTAGGGCGGATGAAACCCTTGTCAAGCAGCTCTTGTAATTGTTCTTGTAATTCTTTCAGTTCTGCTGGTGCCATGCGATAAGGTGCCTTCGAAATTGGGTTGGTTCCTGGGGCCAACTCAATGTCAAACTCAATTTCCCGATTGGGAAGGAGTCCTGGTAACTCTTCAGGAAACACCTCAGGATAGTCACAGATTACCCTCACTACTTCTCTCTTCAATCCTTCTCCTTGACTTGCATCCACTATATGAGCTAGAACCAAAGCACCCCTTCTCTAACATTCTCTGAGCTTGTAAGGTAGATAGGAACCTATTTATCTTTCTCCTTGGGTCTCCAATAAACTCAAATGAAGGTTCTGCTTCCGGTGTGAACTTGACTTTTCTCTTGCGGCAGTCTATAGAAGCATTATACTTGCTCAAGAAGTCCATTCCTAAAATGACATCATAATCCTTCATTTCAAGGACTACCAAGTCACTATAGAGCTCTCGATTGGAAATCTAGATTGATACTGCCCTTAGCCTCTCAGTAGAGGCCATCACTTCCCCTGACGGTAAGGTTGTTAAGAACTCCCTCGTTCAACCTTCCTGGTGGCCTTTATACTGTTTAAGTAGTGCTCAGTGATCAAAGCACTACTTATTAGTTCTTCGGAGGTTTGCAGCCTCTTAACACCGCTAGCCCCCTTTAACGCTACCTCAGGCCTTAACATCTTGAGCATTAGCCTAACTATCTCTTTTTCTGTGCTAACTAGCTCTGGGCACAGATGAGCTAACCGCTTAAACATCTTCACTGCTTCATCCACGGATAGTTCTCCTTGTCTGAACTCCGTGAATTCATCATAATGCTTGTTGGTTACTTGCATGTGAAAGTATTCTTCGAAGAACTCAGTCTCGAAGTCGGCCCATGTCATCTGGCTGACATTTCTCTTGGCCTTGACTCTCTTCCACTATATTATAGCATCTCCCGTAAGGCAGAAAGATGCACACTTTATCTTCTCTACCTCATGCCAGTCCAGTAGCCCTACTATTCTTTCCAACGTTTTGAACCATGCTTAAGCATCCCATGGTTTGCTTGTGTCTGGGAAGTTCCCTGGCTTCAATTTCTTCTACTGAATGAGGTATGCTTCTTGCCTTACCCCCCTTGCCGGACTACAGATGTAATCGATGGGTCTTCGATCACAACTGGTGCCACTACATTCGCCACCGGCGAGGTAATAATAACGACCTGCTAGTTAGCCATCCTAGTGGCAATAACTTGCTGTTGTTCTGCTAGCTGTCTCTGTAACTGAGCCACCACGTCTAAGAGATTTGGTGGGGGTACTGACTCTGTTGCCTCTTGCCTCTAGGAGCTTGCTCCTCGTTTTGGGCCTTTCTAGGATGCCCTCAAATGTATAACTTAACACTTAATGGTAATGTTCCCAACTTGCTTTAGGATATAACAAGACCTTGGTCTTGATTCTTATCTCATTTCTTAGTCCTAGAACTCGTTCTAGGGCTTAGTAAGACCTTGGTCTTACTCAAAACTTTTATCAGCACCTTGCGTGCCATAATCCCAAAACTTACTTTTGGGCAAATCAAGTAAGTACTTAAGCATTTCTCTAATATCCATTCTAGGGATTAAACATGATTCCGTGATACTAAGGTATTAAACATGCTTCCTTGTTNACAGACACTCAGTCCTTCGGTCCTGCATCCAGGGTTAGTCCAAAAAGCAGTAACATATTAATTTTTATACAGCCTTAGCTGTCTTGGTTCTGACTTTGGGTCTCCAAAATGGAGCCCTAGGTCGAACCGACGCCTACTTTTCCCTTGACGGGGAACGCGTCCTCACCTACTCCTCTTGGGAGAATGTACCTGATGCCAACCGCTCCTCTGGTTGGACTTTGCCTCGCGGTCCTTCGCTAGGTCTTGGATGCCAAGCTGTCCTTCGCCCGGTGCCTAGCATTCCTTCGCTAGTGCTTCAATCCCAGGCTGTCCTTCGCCTGGCGCCTAGCAGTCCTTCGCTAGGGTTTTTTACCCTGGCATTCCTTCGCCAGTGCCTAGCAGTCCTTCGCTAGGGCTTTTTACCCTGGCATAAACGTCGCAGGGGCGTTTGTCACTCCAAAGGGCATGACCACAAACTCATAGTGCCCATATCTTGTACTGAAAGCAGTCCTTGGCACATCACTCTCCTTCACTCTGAGCTGATCGCAACCTGATCGCAGATCTATCTTGGAGAACACTGTGGCTCCCTTCAGCTGATCAAATAAATCATCTATCCTTGGCAAAGGATATCTGTTCTTGATGGTTACCTTATTCAAAGCTCGATAATTTATGCACATTCGCATAGATCCATCTTTCTTCTTGACAAACAGTACAGGAGCTCCCCAAGGTGAATGACTAGGGCGGATGAAACCCTTGTCAAGCAGCTCTTGTAATTGTTCTTGTAATTCTTTCAGTTCTGCTGGTGCCATGCGATAAGGTGCCTTCGAAATTGGGTTGGTTCCTGGGGCCAACTCAATGTCAAACTCAATTTCCCGATTGGGAAGGAGTCCTGGTAACTCTTCAGGAAACACCTCAGGATAGTCACAGATTACCCTCACTACTTCTCTCTTCAATCCTTCTCCTTGACTTGCATCCACTATATGAGCTAGAACCAAAGCACCCCTTCTCTAACATTCTCTGAGCTTGTAAGGTAGATAGGAACCTATTTATCTTTCTCCTTGGGTCTCCAATAAACTCAAATGAAGGTTCTGCTTCCGGTGTGAACTTGACTTTTCTCTTGCGGCAGTCTATAGAAGCATTATACTTGCTCAAGAAGTCCATTCCTAAAATGACATCATAATCCTTCATTTCAAGGACTACCAAGTCACTATAGAGCTCTCGATTGGAAATCTAGATTGATACTGCCCTTAGCCTCTCAGTAGAGGCCATCACTTCCCCTGACGGTAAGGTTGTTAAGAACTCCCTCGTTCAACCTTCCTGGTGGCCTTTATACTGTTTAAGTAGTGCTCAGTGATCAAAGCACTACTTATTAGTTCTTCGGAGGTTTGCAGCCTCTTAACACCGCTAGCCCCCTTTAACGCTACCTCAGGCCTTAACATCTTGAGCATTAGCCTAACTATCTCTTTTTCTGTGCTAACTAGCTCTGGGCACAGATGAGCTAACCGCTTAAACATCTTCACTGCTTCATCCACGGATAGTTCTCCTTGTCTGAACTCCGTGAATTCATCATAATGCTTGTTGGTTACTTGCATGTGAAAGTATTCTTCGAAGAACTCAGTCTCGAAGTCGGCCCATGTCATCTGGCTGACATTTCTCTTGGCCTTGACTCTCTTCCACTATATTATAGCATCTCCCGTAAGGCAGAAAGATGCACACTTTATCTTCTCTACCTCATGCCAGTCCAGTAGCCCTACTATTCTTTCCAACGTTTTGAACCATGCTTAAGCATCCCATGGTTTGCTTGTGTCTGGGAAGTTCCCTGGCTTCAATTTCTTCTACTGAATGAGGTATGCTTCTTGCCTTACCCCCCTTGCCGGACTACAGATGTAATCGATGGGTCTTCGATCACAACTGGTGCCACTACATTCGCCACCGGCGAGGTAATAATAACGACCTGCTAGTTAGCCATCCTAGTGGCAATAACTTGCTGTTGTTCTGCTAGCTGTCTCTGTAACTGAGCCACCACGTCTAAGAGATTTGGTGGGGGTACTGACTCTGTTGCCTCTTGCCCTCTAGGAGCTTGCTCCTCGTTTTGGGCCTTTCTAGGATGCCCTCAAATGTATAACTTAACACTTAATGGTAATGTTCCCAAACTTGCTTTAGGATATAACAAGACCTTGGTCTTGATTCTTATCTCATTTCTTAGTCCTAGAACTCGTTCTAGGGCTTAGTAAGACCTTGGTCTTACTCAAAACTTTTATCAAGCACCTTACGTGCCATAATCCCAAAACTTACTTTTGGGCAAATCAAGTAAGTACTTAAGCATTTCTCTAATATCCATTCTAGGGATTAAACATGATTCCGTGATACTAAGGTATTAAACATGCTTCCTTGTTCTATGCACATGTGAGTAGTACTTAAGCATTTCTCTATACTGCAATTAAATAAAGGAGCAATAGAAAAACTGAAACTTAAAGCTTTCTTACTTGAAGACGGCAAGGTTGATGCTGATGTGTGTGTGATGCTGGAGAATGGGAACTGCTCTGATACCACCTGTAGCGACCCGCCTTCTCCTGCCTTAGACGGATCGTTACTTTTGTCTACTTCTCGACTCTAATGCACGACTAAAAATGTGGAAATTTTTTTTTTCGTTTTAATCTATTTAAGAATGATATTCTAACTTAAATAGTCATGCATGATACCATGTCACACTTTCTTTCTCAAAAACTCGTAAGAAAATACTTATTGAAACTTGCCTCGCCCAACTCAGCTTACGGGTATCAGTCGACTGATACTGTACCAGTCGACTGATAAGTCTGAAACCTATTTTTCAAATTCGAAGCCTTGTTTCAAAACTCCACCAAACCTATACTTTCGAGCCATATAAAATCATGACACCATTTCTATACTCTATGCCAGTTTTCTAAACAATTTAGCCCATCAAAACGAATCCATAAACTTGAAATTAGGACTTTTGCGGAATTTAGCAAGTTATGAAAAATCTACATAGACTTTAAGCTAGAGTTTGTACCAAACTTAACTTCTAACCATTGAAACTCATTACACAAAATTCTGAAACATCCCTAAGGCATTATCAAATGAGAAAGCAACTTTTCTAAACATACTTAAGCAATAAAACTTGATTCAAAGGGAAATTAATACTATCTTGGCACATGCATCTATTTCTCTAACAAAGTATCAATATTTCAAACTACTCACACTTCTACTCATTCAATGCAATCATAAGGATATGTATGCTAAATGAAATGACATGGAATCTTTACTCTAAGAAATTGAGCATGTAAAACTATCCAAAGCTTAAATGTTCGCTAAACTCCATAAAGCAAGAACTTGAAATTTGAATAAACTAAAACATTGTAATTCAAATAACTAAATTGTCTCGTCTCAAGGATCACTCCAAAATCAGCCACCACACACACTTTACTCAGCACCGCCTCGTCGCCTTCCTTCAGAATTGCTTGCCTTTACCTTTATCTGCAGTAAGAGGAAATGCAACTAGTAAGCAAAAAAGCTTAGTAAGTACTATCTAGCTCACAAAATCTCGAAATGTGCAAACATGCTTCTTGAACAATATGAAAATCATATGAGATACTTATATGCTTGAAAGAAAACTAAGAACATGTATAACTCAAAACATGCATACTCAAGCATTAATAAATCTCAATTTACTTTCTTGGCTCAACTTGAAACTTTAGCTATTCTTTAACTTTTGAAAACTTTCTTAAACTTTCGAAAACTTTGCTAAAGCATATACTTGAAAATAATAATCACTTGGATCCACTGAAGACGTAAGTACCATCTCATGCGCGTTCCCTAAAAGGTTGGGGTAGCGAGCCACCAATCCTAATAGAGCAGACCTTGGTCTACCAGGGCCAAGACCTTGGAATTGGACACCTGGATTTCTTTAACGACGCCCTTGGACGCCGGGTACTGGCCTTAGAAAATAAAATAGCTTCTCTTTCTTTTCTTTCTTATCTGTAAATGCCTTGGCATTTTCTCGAGCACCTTGCGTGCTAAAATCCCTAAGTCTTGACTTTTGGGGATTTCTTAAGGCCTTGGCCTTTTCTTTTCTTATCTTTATCTTCTCTTTTCTTTTCTCATAGCTTTTCTTGGACCCTAACCTCATATAGGGCACTCAATAAAATATATAAGCATATAATGAACTAAGATCACATGCAAAAACTTAAACAAAAGGAAATATCTCTTTTAAAAACTTTTAAGGGAAATTCTTGCGGAAAAACCGCCTCTTACTGTAGGTGAGCAGTACTTACATTGATATCTTGGACTTACAACCGAAATTGAGGTCTAGGGCTCGGGAGAAACTTGAGATCTCGGAGAATTCTTCGCGCCTACGCGTTCCTCTCGTCGCGGGGATCCCGAATATAGGAATATCTCTCGGAGGAGAACCTTGGCCGGCCCCCTTGGCCTTGGTGTTGGTTGGCGTCGCCCAAGAGAGGAGAAGGGAGGCTGTCTCGCGCGGCTAGGGTGAGGAAGAGAGAAAACCAAAAATCTAATTTCCTCTCTTAACTTATCTATTTATACTATCTTTATGGAAAAACGTAACTACTTCATAAATTTATTTCTCTCCACCTTTTGTTGTGCTTGATACCCTAGCCCAGCTGGTCGCGCTCGCGCTTGGTCTCCTACTGGTCGCGCGTTCGAACCCCCTGCTGCCCTTAAACGTTTTTCTTTTTTTAAATATACTAAACGGACTCGGAAAATTTCATAAAAATATTCTAAAAATCCCTAAAAATATCTAGAATATTTCTAAACCATTTTTAAATAATTCTAAGGACTTTAAGAACTAAAAATGGGAATTTTAGGGCGTTACATTTGACTTGGGTGCTTTCTGCACCAACATAAGTGACTCGGTGGGACGCTCGGCGGGTGGAGTATGTCAATTCAGCGGACTTCATTGAGCAAGTGTCCGAGCGTCTCCGAGCTGTACTTCGATGCCAGTAGTCTAGCATCCTGAGGCAGCTCAAGCAGAGTGGGCATGTTGCCCGCGGTCTGCCAGATTCCTCGGTCACGATGTCGGACATGTCTGGGGACTTGCCGGAGGAGGTCTACTGACCCTTCCAATGAGGGTCGGGAGTCTATTCTTTCTTTCTTTCTTGTCTGTCGTCTTGTAGGGGCTTACCTCAGTTTTGTACCGAATCATCTCTATTTCTTTTCATGCGTCTTTCTCAGTTTCGGCCGAGCATTATCGACTCGGGAGATTGTTAATGAAAGTGAGTCAAGTGTGCGGATGATCAGCCTGTCCGGCTTCTTGAGCGCTTGTTGGAGTCATTGGGGCGCAATAGTTCCTAAGTGCCGCCCACTTGGGTGAGAGTGCGATAATTCCCCAGTGTCGGCCACTCAGGGCCTTGCCTTGCGTTAAGACGCGGGTAGGTCTGCTCGATCGGCCAGATCACGAGGACGTGGGTCGCCACGTGCCCGGCTGGGAGCGGGGTCGCAGGGTTCGTGGGAGTAGGCCCACTTATAACTCGCAGGAGCGAGAGTCTGGTTTCTGGGTCGGGGACATCCCAGGGAGCGTGAGCCACCACGCGTCCCACTGAGAGCTGATCTAAGGATCGCGGAAGCATGCCCACTTATAATTCGCAAGAGCGAGAGTCTGGCTTCTCGGTCGAGGACATCTCAGGGAGCGTGGGCCGTCACGCGTCCGACTGAGAGCCGGTCCGAGGGTCGTGGGAGCAGGCCCATTTATAACTCGCGAGAGTGAGAATCTGGCTTCTTGGTCGAGGACATCTCAGGGAGCGTGGGCCGCCACGCATCTGACTGAGAGCCGATCTGAGGGTCGTGGGAGCATGCCCCCTGATAATTCACTAGGGGTCAGAGTCGGGCCGCCCCTGCAATGTGGCTGACAGGCCAACTGTCCTTTCGACTGTCTCATCTGTCTTGTTTCTGATACGAACCGCTTGGTATCCTTCCTCATGATGTTTGCATTAATTGGCGGGGACACGTGTCCCCCGCCGAGCGGTTTCCTGGACACTGAAGTGTCAGTCGCTGGTCGCCAGTGCCTTGAGCGGTGAAACGTTTGCTGTCGGGAATGTGCGCGTCTCATCGAGCTTCGAGATCCCCTGTGGGTCTAATCGGAGGGCCTCAATTCAATCCCGCCTTTTTTCCGCGGCTCTTCGCGAATGACTAGGATTGGTCGCGGCCCCCTTATATATAGGTGACGGCTGCGGCTATCTTTATCACTTTCTTTCTTCTGGTGCCCCTTTGCTGCTGCTGTCGAGAGCTCCGGTGCCCTTCGTTTTTCGGTCAACTTCTCCGGCGACTCCGCGTATCCTTTGAGACAAGATGTTGGGAGTGGCCTTGAAGGTAGGATTTCTTCTGGACGACGCCGCAATAGCTGCTCAAGCTGGCGCATCTTCAACTACCCCCGCGTCTGCTTCTCTGGCGGCAACTCCTCCCGATGTGCCTTCTTCGAGTAAGGAGAAGGCGTCGAAGGGGGAGGTGCCGGATTCCGATCAAGAGGTCCTAGGTGAGGACACCTATCCGCTGGAGACCAGGCGTTCCAGGGGTCTACCGGCCAACCGTTCGCCCCCGTTTGGGACCACCACCACCTCTCCGTCTGGGAAGAGGGCCCGATTTACTCCTCCTACGACGAGCTCTTTGCCGACAACTCCTGTTCCGCCCATGTCTGTGCCTACTACTCCCGCATCCTCTGTTCAGGGGTCCACTCTGCCGGCGCCCCCTCCGACCTAGGCTGATTCTTCGGGCGTATTGGTCGAGGGACCTCCACTCTCTCTTCCTAAGGGAGCTGTAGGCCCCCGTCCTGTGCATTTTGTCTAGCCGTCTCGAGCTGACGCCAGTACATTATACGAGACTCTGGTGACCGGACCGCACGAGTCGGCCCGGGTAGTCCACGTGTATGGTCCGTTAAGCGACCATCTGTACCACGACCTCCGGGGGTCTGACTATCAAGACCCGATTGCCAGGGCTAACGCGATTGCAGCGGAGGCCAGTCAGGTATGTCCTGTCACCGACTCGCGTTTCTTCTATTCCCTTTTTTCATTTGGCTTACGATTTGTTTTCTTACTATAGCTCTTCGGCTCGATCTACGACATGGCCGTTTGTTTTACAATGCAAGCTCGGGCCCTGAATCAAGCCGAGTCCCGAGAGGAGAGGCTGGAGGCCCAGCATCGTCATGCGCAGCTGCAGGCCAGCGAGGAGGCCTTGAACAGCCTGCGGGCTGAGAATTTAGCCTTACAAGAGTGTGTCGCCCGTGCGGAGGCGTGTCTTGGGGACTCGAGAAAGATCGACTGAGCAGATGGAGACCAAATCTGAGTCGATTGAGCAAAGCTGCCGGCTCGGGCAGTTCGAAGCATCATTGTTGAGTGGCTTTGATTTTGAGGAGTAGGGGTAACCAACGCATCCGGCTTAGAAGTTACAATAAGGAAGCCATGAAGACTTACCGGCCCTTAGACCTCATAAAGACAATGAACTGTGCACTTGGTCGGGTAGCACTCAGGGAGCGTGGACCGCCATGCATCTGACTGAGAGCCGAGCCGAGGAGACGGATGGGAGCGGATCCCGATTTATGTCTCGTGAGAATGAGAGTCTGGACACTTGCTCAGTCTGATTCTCAGGAGCGTGGGCCGCCACGCGTCCGATCGGAGACACTGAGCATAG
Organism: Boesenbergia rotunda; assembly: GCA_024364735.1. Classification (NCBI taxonomy): domain Eukaryota; kingdom Viridiplantae; phylum Streptophyta; class Magnoliopsida; order Zingiberales; family Zingiberaceae; genus Boesenbergia; species Boesenbergia rotunda. The sequence continues at coordinate 85,895 of JAGFNQ010007606.1, read as the reverse complement.
CGGGGCACGGGAGCTGAGCCCGCTTATAACTTGCCAACAGGGCAAGAGTCTGGGCACTCGGTCGGGCAAGACTCATGGGGCGTGGGTCGCCACGCGTCTGGCTGAGAGCCGAGCTAAGGGGTCGTGGGAGCGGATCCTAATTTATAACTCGTGCTGAGATGAGAGTCTGGACACTTGCTCAGGCCGATTCTCAGGAGCATGGGACGCCCCGCGTCCGATCGGAGACACTAAGCATGGTGGGGCACGGGAGCTAAGCCCACTTATAACTTGTTGACAGGGCAAGAGTCTGGGCACTCGGTCGAGCAAGACTCAGGGGGTGTGGGTCGCCACACGTCCGACTGAGAGCCGAGCCGAGGGGTCGTGGAGTAGGCCTACTTATAACACGCGAGAGCGAGAGTTTGGCTTCTCAGTCAGAGACATCTCAGGGAGCGTAGGTCGCCACGTGTCCGGCTGAGAGCCGATTCGAGGGTCGTGGGAGCAGGCCCACTTATAACTCATGAGAGCAAGAGTCTGGCTTCTCGGTCGGGGACGTCTCAGGGTTTGTGGGTCGCCACGCGTCCGGCTGAGAGCCGATCTAAGGGTCGTGGGAGTAGGCCCACTTATAACTCGCGAGAGCGAGAGTCTAGATTCTCGGTCGAGGATGTCTCAAGGAGCGTGGGTCGCCACACGTCCGGCTGAGAGTCGATCCGAGGGTCGTGGGAGTAGGTCCACTTATAACTCGCGAGAGCGAGAGTCTGGCTTCTCGGTCGGGGACGTCTCAGGGAGCGTGGGTCGCCACGCGTCCGGCTGAGAGCCGATCCGAGGGTCGTGGGAGCAAGCCCACTTATAACTCGCCAGGGTGAGTGTCTGGCCTCTCGGTCAGGGGCATCTCAGGGAGTGTGGGTCGCCACACGTCCGGCTGAGAGCCGATCCGAGGGTCGTGGGAGCAGGCCCACTTATAACTCACGAGAGCGAGAGTCTGGCTCGGTCAGAGACATTTCAGGGAGCGTGGGTCGCCACGCGTCCGGCTGAGAGCCCGAGGTCGTGGGAGCAGGCCCACTTATAACTTGCGAGAGCGAGAGTCTAGTTTCTCGGTCGGGGACGTCTCAGGGAGCGTGGGTCGCCACTCATCCGGCTGAGAGCCGATCCGAGGGTCGTGGGAGCAGGCCCACTTATTGTTAGATCGTTGACGTCTTGCTAGAGGGGGTGAATAGCAATTTTCGATTTCTTCTACCTACAAGGTTAGCATGCACAAGCGGAAACAATAATAAAAAAATCAAACAACGCTAACAAAACTATTTACGTGGTTCGGAGATGAAGCTCCTACTCCACGATAGTCAGTGAGGTGGACGATCCCTCGATCCTTCGGCGGATCACTCCCCGGATGCCCTCCGGCTAGCTCGTGTAGCTCCTTATGGGTGGAGAAACCTCGCCACAAACCTAAGTACACTTTCTGAGCACTAAGACTACTAACAAACCCTAACCAAGCTTGTTTCATCAAGAGCTCCCAGCCCAAACCGAGTTCCTTTAAATAGAACTCAGGGCTGAAAAACACTCGACCAGTTGACTGCACCCAGGGCAGTCGACTGGTCCCATTGAAAATCGACCGTTGCAGCTCAACGTTCAAATTTTCAGCCTACTTAACCAGCCGCTACCAGTCGACTGCTCCCAAGGCAGTCGACTGGTCCAGGGTCAGAAACCTTCTATGAGTTTCGAGTCTTGCTGGCAGTCGACTGCCTTTTTCCCAGTCGACTGCCCAGCTTATACAATCACTCTTCCTCACACCAACGACCCTCCTCCACGCGTGCCTTTAGGTACACTCCCTTGGCTTGCTCCTTGAAGTCTTCTTCCTCTGGCTATCATCCCTCAGATGCGCACACAAGCCTTCCCTTGGCTTGCCTCCATGCCACCCTTCACGTGTGCCCTTTGAAGTCCACTTCCCGACTTGCCCTAGGAGTCCTCCTCCCTCGGCTCTCGTCCCTTCATGACTCAGCTGACTCTTCACTAGCAGCCTCGATTGTTACCTTCACACCCTCTTCGTCTTCGGCCCTCATCCCTCGGATGCACACAAGTCTCCAGCTTGCCTCCATGCCATCCTTCACGTACACCTTGAAGTTCGCGTCCCTTGTCTCATCGTCCCTACTATCCATGGTCCCTCGGGTGCACATAAGCCCACGGCTTGTCTCCATGCCACCCTTCACCGTACCGAAGCCATCCAGCTAAGTCCATATGTGTAACCTGCACATCCTACACACTCACATACACATATTAGAACACAAGAGAAAACCTAACTTAAACCCTTTGCCTAAACATCAAAACACATGGCCACTCCGGACCATAGATTGCGTCAACACTTATAACTCGCGAGGGCGAGAGTCTGGCCTCTCGGTCGGGGACATCTCAGGGAGCATGGGTCGCCACGCGTCCGCCTGAGAGCCGATCCGAGGGTCGTAAGAGCAGACCCACTTATAACTCACGAGAGCGAGAGTATGGCTTCTTGGTCAGAGACATCTCAGGGAGCGTGGGTCATCATGTGTCCGCCTGAGAGCCAATCCGAGGGTCGTGGGAGCAGACCCACTTATAACTCGCGAGAGTAAGAGTCTGGCTTCTCGGTTAGAGACATCTCAGGGAGCGTGGGTCGCCACGCGTCCGCCTGAGAGCCGATCCAAGGGTCGTGGGAGCAGGCCCACTTATAACTCGTGAGAGCGAGAGTCTGGCCTCTCGGTCGAGGACATCTCAGGGAGCATGGGTCGCCACGCGTCCGCCTGAGAGCCGATCCGAGGGTCGTGGGAGCAGGCCCACTTATAACTCGCGAGAGCGAGAGTCTGGCTTCTCGGTCAGAGACATCTCAGGGAGCGTGGGTCGCCACGCGTCTGGTTGAGAGCCGATCCGAGAGTCGTGGGATCAGGCCCACTTATAACTCGCAAGAGCGAGAGTCTGGCCTCTCGGTCAGGGACATCTCAGGGAGCGTGGGTCACCACGCGTCCGCCTAAGAGCCGATCCGAGGGTCGTGGGAGCAGGCCCACTTATAACTCGTGAGAGCGAGAGTCTGACTTCTCGGTCGGGGACGTCTCAGGGAGCATGGGCGCCATGCGTCCGGCTGAGAGCTGATCGGAGGGTCGTGGGAGCAGGCCCACGTATAACTCGCGAGGGCGAGAGCCTGGGACACTTGGCCATTTATACGAGAAGGCGGATCTTCCACTATTCCCATGAGTTTACATAGTACAACTTTTTCTACCAGTCTGCCTGGTGGGAGCTTCTTTGGCCTAGCCCGCCGGAAATCATGAGCACCCCCCCTGAATGGCGTTTTGCCGGGTTCGCGTCCCTTGTCTCATCGTCCCTACTACCCATGGTCCCTCGGGTGCACATAAGCCCACGGCTTGTCTCCATGCCACCCTTCACCGTACCAAAGCCGTCCAGCTAAGTCCATATGTGTAACCTGCACATCCTACACACTCACATACACATATTAGAACACAAGAGAAAACCTAACTTAAACCCTTTGCCTAAACATCAAAACACATGGCCACTCCGGACCATAGATTGCGTCAACACTTATAACTCGCAAGGGCGAGAGTCTGGCCTCTCGGTCGGGGACATCTCAGGGAGCATGGGTCGCCACGCGTCCGCCTGAGAGCCGATCCGAGGGTCGTGGGAGCAGACCCACTTATAACTCACGAGAGCGAGAGTCTGGCTTCTTGGTCAGAGACATCTCAGGGAGCGTGGGTCATCATGTGTCCGCCTGAGAGCCAATCCGAGGGTCGTGGGAGCAGACCCACTTATAACTCGCGAGAGCAAGAGTCTGGCTTCTCGGTTAGAGACATCTCAGGGAGCGTGGGTCGCCACGCGTCCGCCTGAGAGCCGATCCAAGGGTCGTGGGAGCAGGCCCACTTATAACTCGTGAGAGCGAGAGTCTGGCCTCTCGGTCGAGGACATCTCAGGGAGCATGGGTCGCCACGCGTCCGCCTGAGAGCCGATCCGAGGGTCGTGGGAGCAGGCCCACTTATAACTCGCGAGAGCGAGAGTCTGGCTTCTCGGTCAGAGACATCTCAGGGAGCGTGGGTCGCCACGCGTCTGGTTGAGAGCCGATCCGAGAGTCGTGGGATCAGGCCCACTTATAACTCGCGAGAGCGAGAGTCTGGCCTCTCGGTCAGGGACATCTCAGGGAGCGTGGGTCACCACGCGTCCGCCTAAGAGCCGATCCGAGGGTCGTGGGAGCAGGCCCACTTATAACTCGTGAGAGCGAGAGTCTGACTTCTCGGTCGGGGACGTCTCAGGGAGCGTGGGCGCCACGCGTCCGGCTGAGAGCTGATCCGAGGGTCGTGGGAGCAGGCCCACGTATAACTCGCGAGGGCGAGAGCCTGGGACACTTGGCCATTTATACGAGAAGGCGGATCTTCCACTATTCCCATGAGTTTACATAGTACAACTTTTTCTACCAGTCTGCCTGGTGGGAGCTTCTTTGGCCTAGCCCGCCGGAAATCATGAGCACCCCCCCCCCCCTGAATGGCGTTTTGCCGGTTGCCCTGCTGCTCCTCTATCTCGACATGTTCCTGGAACAAGCTGCGAGCGAGCGGAGGCTCTCGTGCGAATCTTTCGTCGGCCAAGGGGAGGTTTCGACCTTTTGACCCGGGTCCTGCCCGGGGGAGGCTTGCCTTCTTCGTTCGGGTGTAACTGTTGGGGGAGCTTGACCCCGTCCAAACTGACGGCACTCTTCCGTATCGTGGGCACGGCTGTGATGGAATGTGCAGTAGGGCCTCCAGCAGGTCGGCAGGCACCCCTAAGCCACTTGTTGCACTTTCCGATGTTCTGCTCCAGTTCGGTCCGTGGACACCCGTGGGCTGCGAATGGGCTCGCCCGGCTATTGGTTAGACTGCACGGGAGTCGAGAGTGGTGCGCTGGCCGACTCCTTCTTCCGAGCGATTTGTGCTTCTTCCACATTGATATATTTGATGACCTTTCCTAATAGGCTATCAAAGTCTTTGGGGGGCTTTCGGATGAGCGAGCGAAAGAAATCTCCCTCTTGCAGTCCTTGGGAGAAAGCGCTAATCAAAACTTCTGGGGTGGCCATTGGCATGTCCAGTGCCACCCCATTGAATCTCTTAATGTAGGCCCGGAGTGATTCCTTCGGGCCCTGCTTCAATGCAATCAAATTAATGCTTGTCCTGTGATGCCTTCGGCTACTAGCGAAGTGCTGGAGGAATGTACTCCTAAGCTCTTCGAAACTGGAGATCGACCTGTTGGGTATCTGGCTGAACCACCGTTGCGCGGCTCCAGAGAGCGTTGTCAAGAAGGCTTGACACTTCACACCCTCAGGGTACTGGTGTAGCAGGGCGGCACTCTCAAACTTCATGAGGTACTCTTATGGGTTGGTGGCCCCCGCGTACTCAGGCATGGTGAAGAATCTGAGATACCTGGGGACCAGATCCTCCAAGATCCACGAAGCAAAAGGGTTGTGCGCTCGAGCGGTCGGCGCACGCTGACTAGGGTTTTTCCCTTATTGTGGCGCAGCAAGTACGTTCGGCTGGGCGTGGATGCCTCAACCGGCGTGGGCTCCGCCGCGGCGACCCGATTGTAGTGTGTAGGCGGGAGGGAAGATGCCGAGTCTCCTTCTGGGGGAACGACCTTTCCCCGACCTCCTAAGGTATTATGCGCCACGAGCTCCTGGGGTCGAGTCGCTGGGCCATCAGCGCGTGACCGCCTCAGTGGGGTTCCCTGAGCTCGAGCGGCTAAGAGGAACTCGTACTCCTCGGGCATAACGGTCATCGCGACCCGGTTGGGCGCTTCCATCATACGCCTCCGATCAGGCTCATTGCCCTCCTTCTCGCGCCAAATTTGATCCTGTCGCGAGGCGAGGTGGAAGTCCCAAGGGCGGGATGGTTCCCCCGAGCAATACGTGTGGCTGGGGTGGCGCCGACCGGGCTCCGATCTGACGACGGCCTGCAAAACAATGACCGTAGGAGTGCCTTGTCGGGAAAACTCCCCGGCGGATTTGCTAACGGTCATTGTTTTGCAGGCCGTCGCCAGATCGGAGCCCGGTCGGCGCCACCCCAGCCGCTCGTATTGCTCAGGGGAACCATCCCGCCCTTGGGACTTCCACCTCGCCTCGCGACAGGATCACTTGTAAAGAGCCCAATGCAGACCACAACTTCTTCAGCTATCAAGTTTCCCATCTACTGTGGACGCATTCTCATTGATAGGTGGTTCATGATGGAGCACAAGGTGGTTCATGAGGGCTAAAGGTGATAATGGTGGTGTCCATTTTCATGACAAACTCACTCTTAATGAAGTGGAGGATGCTCTTCTTCTTAAAAGCTACAAAAGCACAAGGATGTAGGGAGGAGACATGGTTCACATGACGAGTACTGGCTGCCTCATTAGGAGACGAGCACCCCAGCTCAGCCTGGTAGAGAGCTGGAGTCGACCTCTCAGGGCATGGGGCTAAGTCACACGAGCATGGGAAGTGTAAAGCAAATTGTATTGATGGAACTTAAAACTAAATTGTTTTGGTCTTCGTTAACTTAAGTTGGATTGAATTATGCAGTAGCTAATTAAGTTGGCATGATAAATTGTCAAGTACATGCATTTAATATAATAGTGTATTTAATGTAGGAATAACTATATTATTTTTGGACTCACTTTGTCATGATTATATAAGCCAAGTTGTGGCATGAAAAAATAAATTGAGAGAAAAAGTTATATACCTCCCTTGGCTATATTCTTTCTCTAAATTGTTACACTTCTCTTCTATTCCAAAATATCATATCTTCTCCCCCTTCAATTGGTATCAAAGTGAGGTAAGACTCAAGAAAAATAATATCTAGAAATGTTGTTACTCCATTTCCACATACTTTTAATAGAGAGGATTATGATTATTGGAGCAACAGATTTGAAGTTTGGTTGAAAATATTTGATTTATAGAATATAGTTGATAAAAAGTTTATTGAGCCTGAAGATGAAAAAGCTTTTAAGTGATGTTGACAAGAATATTTTAGTGGATAATTAGAAGAAGGATATTCATGCTCTCAATCAGGTCAATTTCGTAATAAACAAAGAGGTGTACAAGAAAATCCGTAAATCAACAATATCAAAATAAGTTTGGAAAATTCTAAAAAAGGTGATGGACAAGTGAAGAATATTCAACATCAAATTTGAAATCAAAATTTGAAAAATTGGAGATAAAAGAAAATGATAGTGTTGTCGAGTATTTGACACAAGTTGATTCTATAATGAATCAAATGACTTTGAATGATAAACCTTTGGATGATTTCAGAATTGTACAAAAGACATTTCATTCTATAAATATTTTAGTTTTGTTATTGTTATTGAGCAGATAAGAGATTTGAAGAGCATGATTTGAGATCATTTTAGACAAGGTTGATGGGAGGGCTAAATCAACACCAAAAAACATTACAAGATCAACTTATGAAACTTTCATAAAGAATTGATTTTGATTTGAGTGTGTATCTTGTAATATGTTTGGACATGTGAATTTATAGCACAATCTTTTATTTTTGTGCATATGACTGCATTGCAAAAATCTTGTTTTTGGATAGCCTTATGTGGCTGTTGATGTTTACGTTTGGAGATGTGCATTTCCGGAGAAGATGTGTACTGTCGATTTATGGATATATGTTGCTGTGATAGCTATGTTTATTTAATGGATATATGTTGTTGTGATAGCCAAGTCTCAGCTTTTTCAATGGATTGTAGAATGATTTCTATTGTATTTTTTCATTGTTGTGTGAGGGAGTATATTACATTTACGCGGAAACTCTATCAAAATTTTTATTATTTTAATCTTTTTAAAGTCTTCTCTTCCAAGTGCCAACATAGTAGACTTGAGGTCTGATAATTTTTTTTTTTTAGAGTTTTTAAGCTTTAGGATACTTTCTGCAGAAGAATCTCTGAACTCTAATTGCCTTCTTATCACTTCAACCTAAATTGGGTTTGAGATTTAGGAAGGTTAAACAATTAAATTAATTTGACGGTGATTAATTTCCAAAATATTCCTCTATGTACCGTATGTATTAGCATATAAAAATTTATGGCTTTGTCCTATTTTTGGTTAACGAATTTTAAATGAGCTTATTAAGTACGCATAATGATATTATTGGGATCAATCAAAATTTCATATTAGTTAGAAATGAAAAAGATCATAGGTTTAAAAAGGATGGAATATATCTCCATTGGCATGGGACCTTTTGAGAAGAGTCCAAGAGCAAAGCTATGAGGGCTTAAGCCCAAAGTGGACAATATCATGCTATTGTGGAGATATGCCTATCCTTGGGGCCTCAACAGTGGTATCAAAGCTATGGTCCAAATCATGTGTCACGTGGGAGGGTCCTCGAACGAAGTTGTGGGGAGGCTTGGAGCAGATCAAGTGTAACCGGATGCTTGTGGGGAGGCTTGGAGTAGGTCAAGAGCGACCAGGTGTGGATCACGAGAAGGCTCGAAGGCCCGGAGTAGGTCAAAAGATGACCGGATGCTCGCAGGGAGGCCCGGAGCAAATCAAAATGTGACTAGATTGCTCGCGGGGAGGTCCGAAATCCCGGAGTAGATCAAAAGAGTGATTGGATGCTCTCACAAAGGCCCGGAGTAGGTCAAGAGTGATCGGATCTTTGCGAAGGGGACTCGGACCAACGGTGGTCGTTCGTTTGAGTGAAGGATTGTTGAGATCAATCAAAGTCTCACATTAGTTAGAAATGGAAAATATTATCGATTTAAAAATGATTAAAAGTATCTCTATTGGCATGAAGTCTTTCGGGGAGAGTCTAAGAGCAAAGCCATGAGAGTGGCAAAAGGCGAAACGCTCGCTCTCAGCGCCCCCGCCAGCCCGCCCGCCCCATGACCAATACGGAAGAGGTAAATCACGATGACTGAGAAGGCAAGAGGTTGGGGAGAGACTTTTTACACAGGGTGCACAAAGCCATGAGAAAAAAAATGTTGACCAGGTAGCAGACGAACCTAGGATGATCGGCCTAGCCCACGGAAGTTTCTCATCGGTCACCAGGGTAAATCGGGAAGCGCTCGCAGTAGGCGGTCTAGAAGCCCAACGTCCCAGGGTTCACGCCTCATTTGGAGAAAAAGTTCCTGCAAAATACGCCGTAGCTAGGGATCGAATCGCGGATGCCTGGGATAGCAACTAGTCGCCCTACCACTGCACCATAGCCCCTGGGGCTTGCGCAAAGTCATGAGAACTTAAGTATAAAGTGGATAATATCATATCATCGTGAAGATACGTATATCTTTGGGGTCCCAAGAGACATAATCTCCATAAGATAATGAGATGACCATATTTAACTCTCACAAGCAAGAAAGAAACAACCTGAATTAGCAAAAAACAAATTGATAGTGTTCATTCAACATAGAATAGAATTTTACGTTTGGTACATTTATCTAACTCTTTTTTATAAGAGATATCATTCAACTAAAACAAATCTATTAATTAATCACTAACATGAAGAGAATTGTTTTTTTTTAACTCTTCATACATCTCAGCGATCTTAGATGCATTACTATGATACTTATCAGCTAAATATAGCTGACTATTTATCAAAAAAACAATATACTTTTTCCCTATATTAGAACAAACAAACATTTCAAATATAAATTCTAATTATATATATAATATACATTGCAAAATTCTAATAGCATGCTAAAATCAAATCAAAGGGCTCACCATCATAGCACTAATAAAGATACGGCACAGACCTATTTTAACCGATATAAAAGTAAAAATTATTCGACGATAGGTATTGTGAACAAAATTTGATGTCAAATTAATATATCCAGATTCTTAAGATATGAAATTTAAGCACGATATCCTTCCAAAATAAAATCCCGATTTAAATTGCAAAAATATATCTTTATCAAAATATATCATAATATTAAAGTTGACATTTTTCATATTAGAAAATAAAAAGATTGTTTTTTTTTTGGTATATAGGCTCCAAAAGTGGGTTTATTTCCATACACTACTATAATATTTAAAGAGACGCTTGGTATATATTCGACAATAAAAATAGTAATAAGTTTTGATTGAGGAATTTATGGGTTTAGTGATAACCTAGTAAGGATTAGGTTATAAAATCAAAGGTATCATTTCCATATTTTGATTCTGATTTTCGTATACCAAACATCATAAATGAGAATAAAATATATTTCATTCTCATTTCTGCCTTCTAAACTCATTTATCAAGCACCCCTGACTTTTTTTTTTCAGTACATCCCACTCCAAAATCACAAAACATATCTCAAATGGCAAATACTATGAGTAACAAAAAAAAATCATTAAAGTTCAACATATACAAATGACTGATTCAAACCTGATAATTAACAAGACACTTCGAAAAATGGATCACACTTGTGATTGAGCATCGCGACGCTCTCTCTCTTGTCGCCTTTCTCTTGTCGCCTACTAAAATCAGACAAGAGAGGGAGTTGGTAGGAAGGAGATGACCCTCTTAGTTATAAATACCATTTTTTCACAACACAAGAGGTAAGTTTTTTTTTTTTTACTATTCGATCTAGACTTCTATTAGTTTTTCTCTAATTTTCCTTTCACCCTTTTCTAATATCACTTATGAATGTAGTATTTTTTTATTATTAAGACGTGACAATCGGTTAATAATCGAATTGATTAAATTGAAACTGAACTAATTATTTTTTTAAAAAAATGAATCGATCGAACTCTTATATGAAAATCAAATAGTTCGAATCGATAAAAATTAATTAATTCCATCAAGAATCAAAATAATCGAATTTTTAGATAATGAATATGATTTATCAGGTTAAATAACGTCAAATTTAAGATAACAAATCTGAACCCATAGAAATTTTTCATCGTCCGTTAGGGTAAATCAGAAAACGCTCGCGATGGATGATTCAGAAGCTCAACATCTCACAGTTACGCACCCCATTTGAAGGAAAATACCCTGCAAAAATTATCGTAGCTAAGGATCGAAAACAATGGGATCCATCAATCGACGGTTCCTCGAGTAGTCGATTGATCACTTTTTGGACATGAGTTATGAATATAAGTCACAAATTATAAATTTAAACTCCATATTCTTGTCGATTGATCACTCTATATTATCATATTCTTGAGATGTGAACTGAGTAAGAAGTCTATTTACAAACTCCTCCCATGTTGCATATTCATGACATGACATAAATAATTGATACTGATCCCGACCTAGCCTACATGTAGCTCGATCGACCTACATGGCGCCGCATGGGGACAGGTCATTGCCAGAAGAGCTCCAACAGCCCGGCGTGGCAGGGCATGAAACGAGTGTCACTCGAGGCAGGACGCCCGATTGGAAGGTTAACCAAATATAATCTAAATTAGCCCCAGCGAGAGACGTTGAGTGCCCAGCCTAAGGTTGTCAGGTCAACACTCGGTCGGCCCCTGGTCGGGGTCCTCCCTATGTTACAGTCGTATCCTTCGAAGGATGAATCGGTCTGGTCGGGTCTGAGTACCCGAAGACTCGGTGTGTCACCTGTTCTAATCCGAATGACATTAGCTGCATAGCAGGATCTCACTCGAGGTAGCCAGTCGGCGCTCCGACTCGGGAGTTATCGTTATCTATGACAGTACCTACTCTCTGACACCACACTGATAAGGGCAGTACCAGAGTTGGCGTAGGTTGGCTTGGATTTGACACCACTCGTGTCTGAATTGCGGATATCCCGCTGACACAGTACGTTTCTGACCAACTTTGGCAACCCGTACCACAGCGCCCCTGCACGTGTCGGGACGGGAGGCGTTGATCGACGAGCTGACAGCGACCCCTAATCTTGTCCCCGCACAAGACAAAATGTGGCAGGAGTGTGGCAGAGGCTGTCGGCTCCCCCGGTTATAGAAGGCTCTCCTCCCTTCACTCGCAGGTACGCACACGAGACCTTTTAGCTACAATTCTTCTTCAGTTTACATTTTCTCCGCCAGTTGCTGACTTGATCGTCAGAGGGTCTTTTCGGGGAATTCTCCCAGTGGGTTACTGATGGTCATCTTTCTTGTAGTTCTCGGAGCCAACAGGAGCAGTTCTCGGGCCACCTCGCTCTTGGGAGTCCACCTCGCTCTTCGACAGGATCATATTTGGCGTTAGAAGGAGGGCATTTCGCCTGATCGAATATGCAAGATGAAAGCTCCCAATCGAGTGACGGTGACAATCACACCAGAGGAGTACGAGTTTTCGATGGCTGCCCGAGCTCAAAAGACCCCCCAGTTGCCTTTGCATGCAAGTAGCTCGACAACTCGATTTCCCGAGCCCTTAGCCCTAGGCAACTCGGCGGGTCGGGGGAACGCTGCCCGACCATAAGGTGTTTCAATCCCTTTCCCCCCTGCATTTTACCGAGCCAGAGGTGATGAGGCTCACTCTAATCCCGCTGATGCATCCACAGCTAGTCAGACGCACCGACAGTTCTCGGATAAGGGAAAGGGCCTGGACAACCCCCCATCGGCTCCTCCAGCACGTTGCCCCTTTTCCTCACATGTCCTCAAGGACCCGGTCCCCAAGCATCTCCAATTCTTCACCATACCGGAATACTCGGGAACAAGCGATCCCGAGGAACATCTCATGAAGTTCGAGAGCGCCTCCCTGCTTCACCAATATTTCGAGGGCATCAAATGTCGTGCTTTCTTAACGACCTTGTCAGGGCTGGCTTAATGATGATTCGATCGGCTCCCGAGCATGTCCGTGTTCAGTTTCGAGGAGCTCAAAAGGTTGTTCTTACAACACTTCGTGAGTTGTTGGAGGCACCATAAAACCAGCCTCAACCTGTTCGCACTAAAGCAAGGTCCGAAGCAGTCGCTCTGAGCCTACATCAAGAGGTTCGACGGAGTAACCATGGACGTGTCGACCGCCACCCCTGAGGTGCTAATCAGTGCATTCTCCTAGGGATTACAAGAGGGAGATTTCTTCCGTTCGCTGATTAGGAAGCCCCTCAAGGACTTTGACAGTTTATTGGGAAAAGCTATCAAGTACATCAACATGGAAGAAGCCAAGCCGCCTGGAAACATGAGGTCGGTAATGCCCCAGTACCAAGTCCTGCACAGAACAGCCGCTCTTCGGCGCTGACCCATCCGCTGTCCTAGAGGGGCTATCGATCGGGTGGGGATGGAGCGAAGACACGTGTAGCAAGTGACTCAGGGGTGTCTTCTGACTCGATGGAGGCCTTACTGCGCTTTCCATGAGAGCAACACACATAGCACCGAGGAATGCCGACAGACCGAGAGAGGTCAATCCCCTTTCGCTCGTGGACAGGGTGCCAGGCCTCTTCGAGACGTGGCTTAGGTAGAGGAAGTCCCTCGGTCGTACCAGCGGCAGGAGAGCCTAGGCGGAACACACCTACCGCTCGCAACCTATTCCCTCTGGAGGAGCAGGCTAAGCCCGAAGAGATGGATGAAGAACAAGCCAACCAGCAGAACGTCGTCCAAAGAGGGGTCCATGTTATATCGGGTGGGCCGACCAGAGGAGACTTGAACCGAGCCCGAATGACCCAGGTACGTCGATTGAAAATTGACCAAGTGGGAACAAGCATTGCTCAAGCACAAGGACCTCAGATCAGTTTTAGCCCGCAGGACCTGCAAGGATTGGAGGTCCCCCACGACGACGCCCTGGTCATCATGACCATAATCGCCAACTATCATATCCACCGTACCATCGTAGACATAGGCAGTTCGGTCAACATACTGTACAAGAAAGCGTTCAACCAGTTGCACATTGAGCCTTCCCAGTTGGAGTTGGTGGCCACACCCTTGTTCGGGTTTACTGGGAACTAGATGCAGCTAATTAGGCAGATACGTCTGGTCGTGTCCTTAGGCAAAGAGCCCCTGAAGAGAACCAGATGGTCCACTTTCCTAATAGTGGATGCCCCTTTAGCCTACAACGTGATCTTGGGACGACCGGCCCTCAATGAGTTCCAGGCGGTGGTCTTGACCTTTTATCTCGAGACAAAGTTCCCGGTCGGCGATAAGGTCGGGGAAGTTAAAGGAGATCAACGAGTCGCTCACCGATGCTATGTGGATGATGTTCGGACGGAGGGTCAAAAATCAAGGCGAACGTCCACCAGCTGCAATATGGTGCAGACCTCCCCTTGGATAGAGTTGCACGAGGACAAAGAGGAAGCTCAGCTACTACCCGATCGGGTTGAGACCAAAGTTAGGATAGCAGCGGGCCTGCCTGACGAGTTAAAGTAGCTACTGTTGGACTGCCTGGCACGGAACCAGGATGTATTCGCCTGGTCGGTGAAGGATCTCAAGGTGGTTCAACCGGAAGTGGCCGAACACCATTTGCATGTGTACCCGAATGCCCGATCAGTCAAACAGTGCAAGAGAGATTTCAACACCGAGCAGAACAAGGTCATTTGGGTGGAGATCGAGAAGCTGTTGGAGGCCGGGCACATTCGAGAGGTCCAATTCCTGACCTGGCTAGCCAATGTGGTTCTAGTGGCCAAAGCTGATAACAAGTGGCGGGTATGTGTCGACTTCCGGGACCTCAATCGAGCTTGCCCGAAGGACTGCTATCCTTTGCCAAGGATCGACCAGATGGTCGACTAGACTGCTGGTAGTGAACTCATTTCTATGCTAGATGCGTATCAAGGCTACCACCAAGTGCCTCTAGCGGTCAAGGATCAGGAGAAGGTTAACTTCATCACGGCGTATGGTATGTACTGTTACAATGTCATGTCATTCAGGCTCAAAAATGCAGGTGCTTCTTATCAACGCATGATGAACAAAGTCTTCTGGGCATAAATCGGGCGGAATATCGAGGTGTACGTAGATGACATCTTAATCAAGACGAACCGAGCGACTGATTTAGTGCAAGACGTAGAAGAAACCTGTCGCACCTTGCACAGGTATGGGTTGAAGCTGAACCCAACCAAGTACCTTCTTAAAGTGCGGAGCAGGAATTCCTCTGATATATTGTCATTGAGAGAGGCATTAAGGCCAACCCGAGTAAGGTCCAGGCATTGCTCGACATGCCACCACCGAGAAATCTCCGGGAGGCGCAGAGGCTCACTGGAAGAATCACAGTGTTGTCTCGATTCATCTCCCGATCCAACGAATGACGACTACCCTTTTTCAATACTCTTCACCGAGCCATGAAGTATCAATGGGATGTCGACTGCGACAAGGCATTTAAAGAGCTGAAGTCTTATCTGGCCGAGTTACCTGTATTGGCCAAGCCGGAGTTGGGAGAACCTCTATATGTATACTTAGCGGCCTCGGCCGAGTCAGTCAGTGTGGTGTTGGTTAAGCAAGGAGAGGTCAAACAACAGTCAGTGTAATTTTTTGCGCATTTATTGAAAGGTACCGAGTGCCGATACACGGCGCTCGAGAAGTTGGCTTACGTTTTGCTGTTAGCTGCCCGGCGACTCCGACCTTATTTCTTAGCACATTCGATCATGGTCTTAACCAACAGTAGTTTGGGTCAGGTAGTGTCGAATCCGGAAGTTTCAGGTCGGTTGATCAAGTGGACGACGAAGCTGAGTGAATATGACATACAGTATCAAGCCCGCCCGACCATAAAAGTTCAGGCCTTAGCAGATTTTCTCAGCGAGTTGCGTTCTGAAGTAACCAAGGGCACTTATCAGATTTATGTGGATGGGTCGTCGGCTCGGCAGGGGAGTCGTATTGGTATTTTGATGGTCTCCCCCAAGGAAGAACAGCTTCATTTGTTCATACGACTAGAATATCAAGCCACTAACAATGAAGCAGAGTATGAAGCTCTCATTGCTCAATTGCAAGCGGTTAAGCATGTAGGTGTCACTCGGGTGATATTGTACTCGGACTCGCAGCTGGCCACTCAACAACTTGCGGGTCGGTTCGAAGTCAACAATGACCGATTGCAAGCATTCATCGAGGCCTACGAGAAACTGAAGGCTAGGTTCCAGGAGATCCAGTTAGAGAAGATTCCCAGAGAAAGCAACATTCAGGCTGACGAGCTAGCAAAATTGGCTAGCGCGGTAGGCTCCTGGGTGTTTTCTCAACCGATCAGTCAAACAATGTTGGTGATGCACATAGAGCAGCAAGCGGAGTTGGAGCTCGGGACGGACTAGAGGGCACCGCTAATCGCCTACCTGATGAACGGGACGATCTTGGCCGACCGGGAGGAGGCCCGACTCTTAAGAAAGCGAGCGGTTCAATATTCCTTGGTAGGGGATACGCTGTATAAGAGGGCCTTCGCCCGACCGCTGCTTAAATATTTGGCCAACAAGGATGCTGACTATGTGCTCAGGGAGATACATATGGGGATCTATGGTAGTCATGTTGGAGGAAGGGTTGTGGCTCAAAAGGCGTTGCTCTCAAGGTATTATTGGCCAACCCTGCAGAAAGATGCCGACCGGCTGGTCTCCATGTGCCTGTCATGCTAGAAGCACCATAGCCTTCCCCATCGACCGGTCAAGATTTTGAAAGCATCGGTTGCCTCTTGCCCGTTCGACTAATAGGGAATGGACATAGTGAAACCTTTTCCTACAGCTCCTGCTCAGAAGAGATTTTTATTAGTGACAGTGAATTACTTTTCTAAATAGATAGAAGTGGAGGCACTGGCGCGTATCATCGAGCAGGCGGTGATTAAGTTTCTGTGGTAGAACATTTTATGGTGATACGGAATCTCTCACAAGTTGGTCTCGGACAATGGGAGACAATTCCAGGGCTGAAAAATCAAGTAGTGGTGCTCAGCTTATGACATTCAGCATTCTTTCACTTCCGTGACATACCCACATAGTAACGGTCAGGCAGAAGTCACCAATTGGGAAATCCTAAGAGGGTTGAAGACGAAGCTAGATCATGCGGGCGACACTTTGGTCGATGAGTTACCCAACGTCTTGTGGGCTCAACGGACCACACCGAGGGAGACAACAGGTCACACACCTTTCCGACTGGTCTATGGAAGCAAGGCAATGGTGTTGGAGGAGGTCGGGTGTGAATCCGATTGGAGGAAGACATATGATGAGGAAAACGCGGAAAGAAGACGCTTGGAGCTAGATCTAGTCGAGGAAATTCAAGAGAAGGTTGTCACAAGGATGTTCGCTTATCGCCAACGAATGAAGCAAAGATATGACCAAAAGGTGCTGGCTAGGACATTCCAGGTTGGGGAGCTTGTATGGAAGAGAATAAAGTCGGTTGGCGATGTTAGCAAGCTGGAGCTCTAATGGGGAGGGTCTTTCAAGGTAATACAGAAGCTGGCGTCTGGAGTGTGCTATTGGAAAACGAGCAAGGAAAGAAGCTGGACTGACCCTAGAGTGTCATTCATCTCCAACCCTACAGAGAGCCACAGTGAGGTTGTGTGAATCTACTATATTACCCAACTCTGTAGTATTAATGAATCGTCGAGGTCCTCATAACATGTGTGGACATTCCAGAATCTCGCTTTGTCAGCGAGTTATAAGTGGACATGCCCCACGCCACCACTTGGCTCGGTGTTAGAATCGGACCGACCAAGTGTCCAAACTCTCACTTTGTCAGCGAGTTATAAGTAGGCATGCCCCTACGCCACCACTTGGCTCGGTGTCCTCGATCGGATGCGTGGCGACCCATGCTCCTTAGAATCGGACCGACCAAGTATTCAGACTCTCGCTTTGTCAACTAGTTATAAGTGGGTATGCTCCCACGCCACCACTTGGCTCGGTGTCCTTGATCGGACACGTGACGACCTACGCTTCTTAGAATCGGACGAACCAAGTGTTCAGACTCTCACTTTATCAGCGAGTTATAAGTGGGTATGCCCCCATGCCACCACTTGGCTCGGTGTCCCCGATCGGACGTGTGACAACCCACGCTCCTTGGAATCAGACCGACCAAGTGTCCAGACTCTCGCTTTGTCAGCGAGTTATAAGTGGGCATGCCCCACGCCATCACTTGGCTCGGTGTCCTCCATTGGACTATTAGAATGTATACTAAAGTCCTTGCTTTTATATAGACGTCTACATTTTAAAAGAGAATCACATGATCACTGTTGCATATTTATAAGTTATTTATGTGCATATTGTCTAATACTTTATATTGTAGATAACATGGTGTGTGGTGCCACACAGAAGATCATGTTATCAGTCCCTTGTAGAGTATAAGTAGAGACTCACAACCGAGATAGATTTGGACAAACCATCGGGATGGTTGTAGTGTAATTTGATATTGGTTTATCTTAACCATAGAATTACACTAGTGCACTTTGTGTGTATTGAGCAGGATCGACATAGAGGTGATTCAATTTATACTGACTATATAATTAAATCAGACCTCAGATATTATGGAGTACATGCTCTTAATCCCGATATAATAACGGGCATATCTACTTAATATTTATTTCTTTATTTATCAATGGGCGAGATTTATTTGTTAATTTGATAGGCCCGGTAAGTTGGGAAATAATATTATTTACATGGTGTGCCATTAATTATAGAAGAAAACCATGTCCTGGTGAGTCAGGTTGATGATGTCCCCTTGAGGAGCTTATAAAACTCATTATGTTAAATCCTACAAGTGGACTTGGTCCGACATGATGATAAGGTTGAGTAGTACTACTCATGGAGTTAGATGTTAATTAATTAAATTGTCAGTAATTTAATTAATTAACGGACATTCGATATCTTAAACATGGGGAGAATTTTATACTCATAATATGTGGAGCCCATATTTAAATATGGGGGTTGGTGAGGTAGATCAATGATAATCCTCTAGTGGAATGAATCATCATTAATGGATCGGGTATTGATCCATTAGGTGGCCAAGACCCAACTCCTCCTCATGGTCCCTATTGTAGCCCTATATATACCCATGGAGTCATGAGAGCAAGGCATCCAACACCACAACAACCCTAAGTCTCTCCTCTCCTCTCTCTCTCCCTTCTCTCTCCTAGGTCACGCAGGCGGTAGGGAAAGCAAAGGAAGCTTGCTTCTTTTCTTCCCGGTTTCTTCTCTTCCTCCATCCTCTTGGTGGTCGGCGATCACAAGGATAAGGAGGAGATCATCTCCTCGCTAACACTTGGATTTTACTTGGTATCCACCCCGGTCGGGTGACTAATCCAAGGATCCACTCTCCTCACACTCTCATACACTATGAAAGTCTCCTTCTTGAGGTGGAGAAACCTCTTACAAGCTTTCACAAAGATACAACAAGAAACAAAACAAATACAAATGAAATCTTACAAGATTTACAATGAATAAGCTCACACTTTGCTTTCCTTGCTATCTTCAAGCTTGTGATCGCCTCTAGAACTTTGGAAGTGCACCAACACTAAGCCCCAAAGCTTCTCTTGAAATGACATGGAAGGAGGAAGAAGAGTTTGCGCTCCAAACCTGCGTGAAAACCTATATACCCGACGCCTAGGGTTTTTGAATCGATTACCCAATCGATTACCACGTAGGATTTTGTCGTTCAACGGCTAGTTTTCGAACCGTAATTGATTAGCCAATCGATTACGAGTGTCCTGAATCGATTACTCAATCGATTCAGAACTCTTCTGTTCTCTCGCGCAAACTGTCGTAATCGATTAGCCAATCGATTACCGATACCCTGAATCGATTGCCCAATCGATTCAGGACCCTTCTGTCCTCTCGCGCAAACTGCCCTAATCGATCACCTGATCGATTCACCCAATCGATTACCCAATCGATTAAGTCCAAATTAACTTGTTTTCACAAGCCTAGGATCCCCTACCAAGTGTCCGGTCAACCCCTTTGACCAACCTGGATTTCTACTGCCTAGCTCCCAGCTCGGACTTAACCTGGTTCCCAACCAGATTCACCTAACCCTCGAGTTAGGTCTAGTCTCTCTGTAGACTTCCACCTTGCCAGCATGCGATCTCCCCGATCCATCTGGACTTCACCTAGTCCCACTAGGTCTTTTCCCATGCCAGCGTACGATCTCTCCGATCCACCTGGACTTCACCTAGTCCCACTAGGTGTGCCTAGTCCCACTAGGTCTTTTGCCATGCCAGCGTACGATCTCCCCGATCTACCTGGACTTCACCTAGTTCCACTAGGTGTGCCTAGTCCCACTAGGTCTTTTGCCAGTCAAGCCTCCAGTCAACCTTGACCCACTTGACTCACACATCATGACCACTCAAACAGCTTTGTCAAACATCGAAACATACGACCTCAAGCTCACCCGAGCTTACCAGACTCAAGCTCACCTGAGCTTTGTCAAACTAGGTCAACCCTGACCTAATCAAGATTACACCAACACATAGGACTTCAGGACTTCAAGACCTGAAATAAGATTATTGTGGGTTTAAAAATCAGAGTACCATAAAATGATCTTTTCTGCTTACATAAAATTACACAAGAAGAAATGTATCATAATATTGAAATACTTCTTCAAGTCACAACTGTACAATATACAAAATATATACATTCAGTTCTCCTCCATACAAAATATACACTTCAATCAGAATATTGGGTCACTACATATACCAATTAACTCAAGACCTTGGGGCTGGCGGCATTCTACATGTCCTTTTATTATGACCAAGTTGTTTGCATCGACTGCATTTTAGTTTCACCTTGCCATTGTGTCTGGACTCAATCCGTGCCTTCTTTCGTCTACTAGGCTGCATAAGGCTACGGGGACATAGAACTGTAATGTCGTTTACTCCAGTAGGCCAAAACTGTTTGCTTCTACAAGGAAAAATATGATCCATGTAAACCCACTTCCAAGTTTCTGAATAAAAATAATGCTCACAATATGGGAGTGTATCTATGTTCCTGTGAATGATTACGGCAATAGCATGTGCAAGGAAGTCCTGAAATTTGAAACTCCCCACAATGACAAAAAAAAATTTCCAAATCAACAATGTATGAAGTGCCCCATATTTCTACTTTCATTTCTGATTGAGAGTAAGGGTGGACCTTATAAGCTCTTGCTTTCTCTCTCCTTGAATCCATTTCTTTTGTAGTATAAGGTGTCAAAGCAACATGCCATTTGGAGACTTCCTCTCTACGGTTATAGAACCATTGAGCAACTTTTCTTCTTGTATTATCAATCAACCTGTTTATGGGAAGCTCACGTGTAGACTTGAACAAAGCATTTAAGCTCTCCACACAATTCGTGGTAAGCATTCTGTATCTTCTCCCAGTAAAGTGTGCATTTGCCCACCTTTTAGGGTCAATGTTCTGAAGCCACTTATGGGCAACTGGATGTTTTTCAATCATTATTTGCATTATCATATCATATTGAAGTGTTGTGTTAGCTCGTGCTGCTGCCCAAAACAAACCTACAGCAGCTCTACTTCCAGTATCAGTTACAATATTACAACACATGTGGTGACAACAAAAGGCATGATGCGCGTTTGTGCAGACTTTTCTAACTGTTGATATAATGCCCCGATGTCTATCTGATACTATAGTCATTGAGTGATCATCGACAACAAATAACCTCTTTGTATGCTCCAAAAACCACTCCCATGCAGACCCACATTCAACTTCAGCTATTGCGAAGGCAACTGGGAGAACATTGTCATTACCATCAATCGTCGTTGCAATCAACATTACTCTCGGATACTTTCCTCTTAGGTATGTAGCATCAATTCCGATAAGTCTATGCAAATAAGACCTGAACACCCTTCGGCAAGCACCAAAAGCCCAAAAACACCGCTGGAACTGATTGCCACCATTCCTGCATAGTGCCACATACGTTTCAGGATCTCTAACTTTTAACTCACGCAGATATTGTGGAAGATCTCTGTAAGCCTCATCATAATCTCCAACAACCTTTTTCAATGTTTTCTCCCTAGCTATGTATGCTTTTTTGTATGATATGATCACTCCAAATCTAGCTTTAATATCTGATATAATCATACTTGGTTTGTATTGTTCATTATGAAGAAATTGCTCTTCAACAAAAGAAGCAACAAATGATGAAGAGCATGCATGATGATCAACACTTTCCCTAACAGTTCCACATTGGTGTTCCTTTATATATTTTATAACAGTGAACTTTACTTCCTCCCTTGCTACTACTCTCCATGTACATGGTTGGTTGAAGCACACTACTTTAACTATATTTTTTCGGGTGTCAACTGGGTTATATCTCATATGCTTAACCATGGCATGTTTGACAAGTGTATTCTTGAATTCTTCTCTAGATGGAAATATCTGCCCCACAAAAAATTCATGCTCATCTCTTGCCTCTACCTCTCCAATTGGCCCAACAAGCAATCGAGAATTCAAAATATAAGGATCTTCAGCTAATGGAAACTCCTCCTCTAAGTGACTGTACTGTTCTGGGGGGAATTCATATTGCTCAATCTGCATATCATCGGCTTGAAATTCTAATACACTTGTAATGGGTTCTAATTCATCTGCATTGCGGATTTCAATTCCTTCCTCCCCACTCCAGGTTGGCTCAAAGAATTCAACAACTCTTGTAGAAGAATTCAAACCCTTATCTTCTAGATTAGTTGCTTCTTCATTTAGATCAATTGTCAAATTCCTTGTAATTTCTGATCCATTCCCCGTGACAACATTATCATCAAGATTATTCCATATCTCGGATAGAATTTCGTCAACAACATTATCATCCCTGAAAAATAAATTACAATTACATTTTGTAAACTTTGAAAATCATAATCAAGACCCTAGGAAGGCCTGAGGGCCTGAAATCTTTTGATTTCAGGCCCTTGGAGGGCCTGAAATCCTTTGATTCAGACCCTCCCAGGCCCTCAAATCAAATGATTTCAGCCCCTGGGAGGGCCTGAAATATTTTCATTTCAGGCCCTAGGAGGACCTGAATTCCTTTTATTTCAGGCCCTCCCAATGCCTGAAAACAACATATTTCAGTCCCTCCTAAGACCTCAAATCTAATGATATCATGCACTCCCAGGGACTGAAATCCTTTAATTTCATACCCTCCTAGGGCCTGATATTGTAAGATATCACCCCTAGGTCGAATTCAAGCATTTATTTATCTTAACTTTAACAACTTTCAGTGAGCCCTTATTATGTAATGCATATCACCCTTAGACTCCTCCAAACATAAAAATTATAGAAAGAGTTGATAAGTATAAAACTAGGTCTGATACCATATCAAAGATGACAATCATACGTACATTACTATTTGTATTTGTTATCAATCTGTTGCTTGCTTTTTCTCCTTCAACACCTATCTTCCTCAGCTGCCTTGGTGATGAATTGAGTTGTGCAAAGTTGAAATATATACGTACCCTCGTGATGATTCGACTTGTGCAAGGTAATAATATATATATATAGACTGAGAAAAATTCGACTACCTGTCCATCCGAACCATAAAATATTACTTTACTGCTAAAGTGGTTCGGATATCTCGAAAATGTGAATAGAAAAAGGTATTTTGTGGCGGGCGGGATATAATAGGAAGTTCACTTAAAGGTCTACGCCCTTTAGTAAAATAGAAACCATGGTACGCGAATTGATAATTTTCAATTCTTAGGTACGCCCTTTGATAAATTGCCGAAGAGAAATTTATGAAGACAATAGTTTCCAATCACAAAAGTAAAATATTTACTACTTATTGGTACTGGATTGTGATCAAAAATAGAAAATCACAAGCAAAGTTTTAATTAGTTAAAGTAAAAGTTAGTCAATAAAATGATCTCAAATGATATATACAAATAAAAAGAGGGAAAATTATATTTTTAGTCCAGTGAATTATACTTTTTTTTTCAATTTTGATCATGTTATATGTAAATTTATATTCTTAGTACATTAATTTATATTATTTTCTAATTTCAATTCTTTTTTGTACGAAATTCTAATTGACCATCGGTAATTACCTAGCTTACCGTCGCAATGTTAATATGGAAAATAAATTTGAGTATTTTTACTTTGATGGACAAATAGCCTAGGTGATAAATTTTTTAAGCACACCTAGACATTAAAATAAATAAGGAACACAAAATCAAAGTCATATTACCATAAAAATAAAACCAATAAAATAAAATTCTTAAAAAGAAATATTACACTCATGGTATTTTTTTCACCCAAACCAAAGCTTATTGAAAATTTTTTATTCCTTGTTTATTTTAATATCTAAGTAGGCAATTATCGATGATCAATTCAAATTCAGAAAAACAAAGAATTGAAATTGAAAAGCAATGTAAATTAATATATTAAGAACGTGAATTTATAGTGTGTTTCTTTTTCAATACATCACAACTGGAAGCAGTCACATGCTAATTATAACATCACATGCTAATTATAACATCACAACCTGGTTATATTGTGTTACTTATTGATCTCAACTGACATATAATTATGACATCACATGCGAACAGTAGTCACGCTAGTGTTAGCTAGCTTTCTTATTCCAACACATGTAATGTAAGATGGCCTAAATAGGAAACTCTGGTATATGATTATTCCAAAGCAGCAGGTTTCTATTATTAGTTGTAATTGTCGGTCCAGAACTGCGCCTGGAGCCAGTCAATAAGGTGTTTGTCCACTTGGAAAGCCTTGGCGAGCACATCATCAGAAATTGGCGGCTTCGACCCGAACACAGCGTTGGCGATAGTGATGACGCCTGGGTTTTGGCTGCTGAGACCGGCGAACGCGACCGCATGAGTTTTTCCTGTGTTAAACTGGAAGTGGATGAGGCCCTGCGGGAACACAAACACGTCACCCTTTTTCAAATTCTTGGTGAAGAGGCGGTTGCCGCCACCGTTGAGGTTGGAGGTCACAAAGCCAACGTAGAGCTGTCCTTCTAGCACAGCGAGGATCTCCGTGGCGCGTGGGTGGGTGTGAGGTGGGTTGAGACCATTAGGTGCGTAATCAATGCGAGCCAAGGAGATGCCGAGCGTGTTCAACCCTGGGATTTGGTTCACGTTTGCTTGGGTGACAGCGAAGCCGAGCTTGTTGCTGGTGTTGCCGGCCTATCGAGGTCGCTACGGAAAGAAGTCTTCC
>JAGFNQ010007606.1:22829-57459 GCA_024364735.1 Boesenbergia rotunda | reverse complement strand
ATAGGACTCGAGGCTGATTTTCTCGCTACCAGTCGACTGCCCCAGGACAGTCGACTGGTGCCAGCCAAATTCGACCGTTGACACTCCCAACGTTCGAATTTGCCAGCTCACCAGCCACCTACCAGTTGACTGCCCCCAGAGCAGTCGACTGGTCCCCAGCTGAATCCCTTCCCGAGTACATTCACACATCACTCAATCCTCACGACTCGACTGACTCCTCTTCCGCAGCCTCGACTATTGCCTTCGCGCCCTCTTCATCTTCGGCTCCCGTCCCTCGGATGCACGCAAGCCTCCAGCTTGCCTCTATGTCATCCTTCACGCATGCCTCGAAGTCCGCGCCCATCAACTCATCGTCCCTGCTGTCCAACGTCCCTCGAATGTGCACGCAAGCCTCCAGCTTGCCTCCGTGCCATCCTTCACCGTACCGAGGTCGTCCAGTCAAGTCCATATGCGTACCTGTACAACCTGCACACTCAACATACGCATATCAAATACACAAGGGTAAACCTAACTTAAACCCTTTGCCCAAACATCAAAACCCATGGTCACACCGGACCATCTTAGGGCTGATTGCTCCAACATTTATACTGTGTGTTTTTTTAATTTTATGCTATCAATTTTTATGCTATTAATTTTTATGCTATCAATTTTTGCGGAGTGTTTTACAGTATTTTCTATTTTTATGCTATCTATTTTATACTGTGATTTTTTTTATAAATGGACATTTGATTTAGAAAGTTATTTCTTGCAATATCATCGTAATATGCAAAGTTTCCTACCAATGGATGAAATTTGCAGTGATGATTAGCTATATATTCCGCAAGTTGCAGATGATAGAAAGGCAAAATATGGGATGGAATTCTCATCAATAGATGAGGCATTTTCATTCTATAACCAGTATGCACGTGAATCCGGATTTAGTGCAAGGATACATAGTAGCAAGAAAAATAAGATGTCAAATGAAGTAGTGTGGAAAACATTTGTATGCTTTAAAGAAGGGCATACAGATGACCACCGAAATAAACAAGCAAAAGGTGACCACCGAATAAAGGAAAGAGCACGTGGCGAAGTTAGAACTGGTTGTAAATCAAAGATTTCATTTGTCAAGAAACAAACTGGACCCAATTGGGTTATCACTAACTTCATGGAAGGTCACAATCATCCACTCTCGACTCCTTCAAAGGTACATTTGTTACGATCACATTGTAAAATAACAGCAGCCAAAAAAGCATTGACTCAATAGTTTTCAAATGCTAATGTGCCAATTTGCCAACAAATGCGATTATTAGAGATAGAGTATGGAGGCCCCGAGTGGATTGGTTGTTTAGAAAGAGATATCAGAAACTTTGAGAGAGATCTAAGGGATGAACAAAGGGTATTGATATAGAAACACTAATTTGTAGGACCGGTGTCGTCGATAGAGGGGGGGGGGGTGAATATCGACTCGAAAAAATTTTCTTCCGGAAACACGTCGAAAACTTCGATGTTCGTTCTAGACAAAGAGTTAGTGCGTAGCGGAAAATAGAAAGAATGAAAAACAAAACAACATATATGACAAGTGGGTTATTACTTGGTTCCCAACCTCTCAGGGTCAGTACGTCCAAGGCTTAAGCACGGGAAGCGCCCGTCCACTAATAGTCTCCTTTCTGGACTTTTCGGAGGCGGAGAAACCCGTCTTACAGTTCAAGTTTTACAAGCAAAAGATAGTGAAATTAAATGCATAAAAATAAATGCAAACCAAACAGGAAGGTTGAAGACCCGACCAATCTGGAACTCCGAAGTGCAACGCACTTCCTCCTGGAGCCTCCTTGGTCGCAGAGCTTCGTCTCTAATGATTTTTCTTCGTTCAGAATGCTTAGAATGTTGTAGTAGATCTTGTTCTGAGTTGAGGGGTCGAAGCCCCTTTTATAGCTTCATCTCGGGCACCCTAGAGCCTTTGGGGCGCCTCATTGGCGGTCAAAATTTAATCCGAAATCGCGAACTTCGCGATGCTGATAAGGTAGACTGTCTTGGGCGCCCAAGACCATACTGGGCGCCTGGATGCATGGGGGCGCCCTGGTTCAATTGGGGCTCCCAAGAGCAGTTTTTCCAAGCTTCTCTTGTGTTTGTTCGCCTGCTTTGCCTCCAATTCTAGGTACCTACAGGATACACAAACACAAGACAAACACATATATAATCTTAGTCTTAACGATTGGTTTTGACTTTGGATTTCTTGCGAACCCCTAGGTTGAACCGAGTTCCCTTCCTGGGGAACACACCTTCGCCTACTCCTCTCAGGAGAAGTTTGCCAACCGGCTCCTCCGATTGGACATTTGCCCGATCTTCCGAATCAGGACTTTGGTGCCCAGTCCACGACCAGGATTTATTGCCCAACCCTCGGTCAGGTCTTAGGTGCCCAGCCCTCGGCCATGACTTATTGCCCAATTCTACGAACCAGGACTTCGTGCCCAACCCTCGATCAGGTCTTAGGTGCCCAGCCCTCGGCCAGGATTTATTTCCCAATTCCACGAATCATGACTGTTAGATCGATGACAGATGCTAGAGGGGGGTAAATAGCAAATCTCGGCTTTCTTGTGCCTACGTTGTTAGTTGCGCAAGCGGAATATACAATAAAATGAAACTAACAACGAAGAACAATACTAACAAGAAGATTTACTTGGTATCCACCCCTAAGGGTGACTAATCCAAGAATCTGTCGGTGGATCACTCCTCGGATAACCTTCGGCTAGCTCTTGTCACTCCTTGTGGGTGGAGAAACCTCACCACAATACCTTGACAAGACCTGAGCACCAAGACTACTATTTGGCCCTTGACCAAGATCAAATTCGTCAAACCTTTCAGCCAACACGAAGTCCTCTTAAATAGGACTAAGGCTGAAAACCCTCGCCACCAGTCGACTGCTCCCAGGGCAGTCGACTGGTGCCACTGAAAATCGACCGTTGCAACTCCAACGTTCGAATTTTCAGCCAACTCTCCAGCCGCTACCAGTCGACTGCTCCCAGAGCAGTCGACTGGTCCAGAGCTAACTGCCTTCTGTAAGTTTTATCAGTTGACTGCCCCAAGGGCAGTCGACTGGTCCACTCACACACCTAAGGTTTCCCTTTCCGAGTACACTTCTCTCAGCACTCGAACCCTAGGATTTTCCGAGTACAATCACTCAGCACTCGTACCCTCACGACTCGGCTGACTCCTTACCAGCAACCTCGACTATTACCTTCGCGCCCTCTTCATCTTCGACTCTCATCCCTCGGATGCACACAAGCCTCCAGCTTGCCTCCATGCAATCCTTCACGCATGCCTCGAAGTTTGTGCCTCTCAGCTCATCGTCCCTGCTATACCAAAGTCCCTCAGGTGCGCACACAAGCCTCCAGCTTGTCTCCATGCCACCCTTCACCGTACCGAAGCCGTCCAGCCAAGTCAATATGTGTAACCTACACAACTTGCACACTCATATACACAAATCAAATACACAAGGGTAGACCTAACTTAAACCCTTTGCCCAAACATCAAAACTCATGGTCACTCCAGACCACAAATTGCCTCAGCAAGGACTTCGTGCCCAACCCTCGGTCAGGTCTTAGGTGCCCAACCCATGGCCAAGACTTAGTGCTCAATCCACGATCAGGACTTAATGCCCAATTCCTCAAACTAGGACTTATTGCCTAGGTTAACTAGGACTTTGTTTGCCTTGTTACGGATTTCTTGACTATTTACCTTGTCTAATATATCACTAACTTAAGCATATTGTTAAATATTGAAACACTAGAGGAGGCCATCACTGATGCATCTTGCACCAACAATCTCTCCCTTTTTGATGTTTGACAATATCTTAAGTTAGATTGAATTTAAGGGTTAAGTTTTGATCCTTGGGAGAAAACGAAAAAAAATTGATTTAAGTTTTGATCCTTGGGAGAAAATGAAAAAAAAATTTGATTTAAGTTTTGATCCTTGGGAGAAAACGAACAAAAATTTCTAACTTAAGCTTCTCTCTCCCCCTTTGTCACATATAAAAAAAAAATGACAAAAAAAACTTGCCCCCCCCAATAATGAAAATTTCTTGAAAATTTTTCTTCTCCTTCTGAAAGTTCTTAGGATAATTCTTTGAAAGCATATATAATTTTTTGAAAAAAATTTCAAAACTCTTTCCTCTTTTTTTGAGAAAATCTTTAAGTACTTGTTTTGTACATTATTATAAAAAAACTAAGTACTTAAATTGCACCAACAAATTTAGAAGAATATGAATTTCTCTAAGTCTGACACAATCCTAGAAATCTTGTTGATCACAAGAGAATTCCTATGTGTCTTAGGGATTTTCAATTTTAGAAAATTTATGTTTTGACAACATAGTAATTTTCTTGATTTGGTTTTTTTCCAGTCTGACACAATCCGAGGAAACCTTGTTAACTACAAGGGAATTTTCCTAAGTGCCCTGGAAATTCTCCAAATTCAAGTAAAATTATTTTCAAATTGATTCCAAGAGTCAAAAGGATTTTGAAGATGAGTTTTAAAAAGATAATATTATGTTTTCAAAATGATTTTGTAAATATAGTGTATGAAAACATAATACTTTTTGAAACTTTTAATAGTTCTTTTAATTTGACCTCCCCCTAAACTTGACACAGTTCTAGGAAGCTTGTTGACTACAAGTGATCTTCCTCTGAGTCTTAGGGTTTGATTCAAACCAAAAGAATTATCCAATAATTTTGAAAAATAATTACCAGAAAATAGAATCAATTTCTTTTGACTTAGACTCCCCCTAAATCTGACATATCCTGGTACTAGGTTAGGCAAGTATCAAGTAGTCTTTTTCCTATCTAACCGTTCTAAATCATGCATAAAAAATTAAACATGAATGGCCCCCACGGGCATGAGACGATTGGTAATGGTTCACTTGGGTGATCCCTCACTTCTCGGGTTTGATTCCTCCTTGGTAGAGCGCGCAGTATGCTGACGGAAGAAATTGCCACAAGCTGCTGCGTGGTTGAGTCATCGGGTACCGATATCATTAGTGGTGAAGTCGCCACGTGTCTCCATCCCGCAATTTACCCTCGTTGACCGGTGGAGACTCTCGTTGAAGGCTGTAGGGCAGGGACGGTCAGCCAAGCGGATTAGTCGGGCACAAGCCAGGATACCCCTTGTAAATAAAAAAAACATGAATGACATGACAAATATTTAAGAAAAATAGATAAATGCATGAACATGACATTTATCCATGATTCAATCAAGTCAAAGCATTTTTAATTAAGTTTCTAATAATGTATCAAATTCCCGATTTGATACATATCATGTGACCCCGCGAATATGTCAACCCACTTTGACATATTTGTTGTTATTTAGTTGGAGGTTTCGGTTGGGTAGGATTTTATTAATTTCATAATTAAGGGTATTTAATTGGAATTTATGTTCGCGAATTGAATTTGAATTAAGAATTGAATCGTTAAATAATTTAAGATTTTAAGTTAATTAGAAATAAGAGTTAATTAAAGTTTAAGTTGTTATAGATTAATTTACGTTAAGGTTGAAGTTATTTAAGTTTGAACTTATTAATTAAAGTTTAAATTATTAAGGTTGAAATTAAAGATTAAGAATTAATTAAGGTAAAAATTATTAAAAATTAATTAAGGTTGAATTATTAGAATTATTTAAATGTTGAAATTATTTAAGAAATAATTAATGTAAAAAATATTAAAAATTAATTAAGGTAAAAATATATAAGGTTGAAATTATTATGAATTAATTAAATGTTAAAATTAATTAAATTTAATTAATGTTGGAATTGATTAATTGTTTATAATTTAAGAATTAATTAAGGGTAACTTGTTAAGAATTAATTTAAGGGTAAAATTGTTAAGAATTAATTAAAAAATTAGAGTTAAAATAATTAAGGATTAATTAGAGTTAAAATTAATTAAGAATTATTTAAAATAATTAATAATTAATTCGTGTTAAAATTAATTAAGAATTAATTAAGGTTGTTAAGATTTATTTTGATTTAAGTTATCAATTAGATTTCAAAATTTCTGGGTTAAATAATAGTTGTGGGTCTAACTGCATCATTTCCATTAATTCAAAGAGTTCTGAATCACCTACTATTTCTTTTTCATTTAATTTTTCAAGTTTATCTAACACTTCTGCTTTGTTTGAATTTTTGTAGACTTTGTTAAATGTAGCTTTGATTCTAAGAAATTCATCTTCATCATTGTATTCATCTTCATCCTTAGATTCATCTTCATCCTTAGGGTTGAATTCAAAATTTAAAATTTCATCGTTATCCTCATAATAGGTGGAGTAATTTTTAGGACTACTAATTAATGTTTCATAATTAACTTCAAGATTATCTAAAAAATTAATAATTAAATCTTCATTATTATCTGTAGTTTTATCTTT
This sequence comes from Boesenbergia rotunda, assembly GCA_024364735.1. Lineage (NCBI taxonomy): Eukaryota > Viridiplantae > Streptophyta > Magnoliopsida > Zingiberales > Zingiberaceae > Boesenbergia > Boesenbergia rotunda. The sequence continues at coordinate 51,072 of JAGFNQ010007606.1, read as the reverse complement.
AATATCATCAGAATTAATTTCAGAATATCAGAATTAATAACAATTTTATCATTATCCTCAAAAATATTGTCATTCTTAACATTATCAGAAATATTAGAAATTAAAGGATTATTAATTTTAATTTCATCATTATCAACAATATTATGAGAAATATCAATTAAATTATTATTATCCTTAACATTATCAGATAAAATATTAGAATTAATTCTAAAAATTATTGCATTGATATTAAAGATTAAAGAATTAATGTATGATATTTTACTATTGTCTTTATTTGGTAATTGGTCATGCAATATATTAAGTTGATTATGCAAAAAGTCTAATTTATCAGAAAAATTATCTAAATTATCAGCATGCTTGAAAAACTGTGCTGGAATTTCAGAAATTTCAAAATTATTGCAATAATTGATTTTCCGTACCTTGGTCGGACACTGGTTCTTGTAGTGTCCGTGCCCTTAACATCTGAAGCATCTGATGTGGCTCTTGTCCCTCCGGACTCCTGGCGCTAGTACCTCCTTTGCCGCCAGTGGTGAAGATCGAGTCTTACGAGTAGGATACTGGTTTTTATAGTGTCCTCTCTCCTTGCACTTGAAACATGTAATATGGAACTTAAATTTTGACATAATTAAAAAAATATACTTGATTCACCCCTTGACTCCCCCTCAACTCCTGGCGTCTTTGCTCCGTCGGCTGTTAGTCCGGTGAAGAGCAACCAGGCTCTGATACCACTTGTAGGACTAGTGCCGTCGATAGAGGGCGGGGGGTGAATTTTAACTCGAAAAAACTTTCTTCCGGAAACACGTCGGAAACTTCGATGTTCGTTCTAGACAAAGAGTTAGTGCGCAGCGGAAAATAGAAAGAACGAAAAACAAAACAACACAGACGACAAGTGGGGTTTTACTTGGTTCCCAACCCCTCAGGGTCAGTACGTCCAAGGCTTAAGCACGGGAAGCACCCGTCCACTAATGGTCTCCTTTTCGGACTTTCTGGAGGCGGAGAAACTCGTCTTACAGTTCAAGTTTTACAAGCAAAAGATAGTGAAATTAAGTGTATAAAAATAAATGCAAATCAAATAGGAAGGTCGAAGACCCGACCAATCTGGAACTCTGAAGTGCAGCGCACTTCCTCCTGGAGCCTCCTTGGTCGCAGAGTTTCGTCTATAATGATTTTTCTTCGCTCAGAATGCTTAGAATGTTGTAGTAGATCTTGCTCTGAGTTGAGGGGTCGAAACCACTTTTATAGCTTCATCTCGGGCGCCCTAGAGCCTTTGGGGCGCCTCATTAGCGGTTAAAATTCCATCCAAAATCGTGAACTTCGCGATGCTAATAAGGTAGACTGTCTTGGGCGCCTAAGACCATACTGGGCGCCTGGATCATCCAGGCGCCTGGTATCCAGGGTACCTAGATGCATGGGGCGCCCAGGAGCAGTTTTTTCAGGCTTCTCTTGTGTTTGTTCGCCTGCTTTGACTCCAATTCTAGGTACCTGCAAGATACACAAACACAAGACAAACACATATATAATCTTAGTCTTAACGATTGGTTCTAACTTTGGATTTCTTGCGAAACCCTAAGTTGAACCGAGTTCCCTTCCCGGGGAACGCACCTTCGCCTACTCCTCTCAGGAGAAGTTTGCCAACCGGCTCCTCCGATTAGACTTTTGCTGGATCTTTCGGATCAGGACTTTGGTGCCCAGTCCACGACCAGGATTTATTGCCCAACCCTCGGTCAGGTCTTAGGTGTCCAGCCCTCGGCCAAGACTTATTGCCCAATTCCACGAACCAGGACTTCGTGCCCAACCCTCGGTCAGGTCTTAGGTGCCCAGCCTTCGGCCAGAACTTGTTGCCCAATTCCATGAACCAAGACTTCATGCCCAACCCTCAGTCAAGTCTTAGGTGCCCATCCCATGGCCAGGACTTAGTGCCCAATCCACGATCAGGACTTATTGCCCAATTCCTCGAACCATGACTTATTGCCTAGGTTAACTAGGACTTTATTTACCTTGATACGGATTTCTTGACTAACCCTTACCTTGTCTAATATATCACTAACTTAAGCATATTGTTAAACATTGAAACACTAGAGGAGGACATCACTGATGCATCTTGCACCAACATAATTAAGCTATTTGCATCCGAAAAAGAGAAAAATCCATCTTTTTTCTTTGAATATGAAATTGATTCAGCTAGCAAATTTAGTAAGTGTTTTTAGGCAGATCATATATCAAGAACCGCATACAGTGTATTTGGTGATGTGGTTGTATTTGATACAACATATAACACCAATAAATATGGATTGATTTTTGCACCATTTGTAGGAGTTAATCATCATCATCAGACAATTATTTTTGGTTGTGGCTTCATAAGCGATGAGAAATTTGAGTCTTTTGTTTGGTTGCTCCATGCCTAAAGGTGCACCAAATGTAATCATCACAGATCAGGATCCTGCTATGACAAAAGCTATTACCCAAGTTTTCCCTCATACAGTGCATCGATATTGTTTGTGGCACATATTGAATAAATTTTCAAATAAATTGCATCCTTTGACTTTTTGTGACTACTATCAAAGCATTAAGAATGCCATTAGAAATTTTACAACACCTGATAAATTTGAGAATTCATGAGAGCAGGTTATCAAATGTGCTAATTTAGAGGAAAATAATTGGTTGTCTTTGATGTATGAATTATGACATAAGTGGGTGTCAGCATATTTTAGCCATATTTTTTGTGCTGGGCTGTCAAGTAGTCAGAGATCTGAAGGCTCACATGTATTTTTCAAGAAATATGTTTCAAATAAGAATTCATTGATGGATTTTATCACCCGTTTCAATAGGGCATTGAGACACCAAAGGCACAATGAGTTAGTTGCAGATCATATTGATATGAATGAGCATCCCAGGACTAAGACAAACTGGTTAATGGAATTTCAAATGGTGAAGTTGTATACAAAAAAGAAATGGGCGGAGTTTCAAAGTGAAATGAGTGAGAGTCATGGTTATTATGTGCAACAAGCTTCTATGACAGTTGACTCAGTTGTAGCATCTATGGAAGCTGACTTAGTGGTTTATCATGTAATGAATTTTCAAAGTTGTTCTTCCTCCAAACCAAAGGTTCTAACGCATGACAAACAGAGGGATCACATATCTTGTAATTGTAAAAAATTTGAGTTTGATGGCATTCCATGCAGATATATGTTAGCTTTTTTTCATATCAATCAAGTGTTTCATTTTCCAGATAAGTATATACTCAAACGATGGACACGAGATGCAAAGGTTAGAGGAATATATAGTTTAGGGGAGCAAAATTTCATTGATGATCTAGAAAGGATTTTGATGTCAAGGCATTCTAGGTTATCCTAAAAAGCTTCACTATTAATTGATGATGCATCTTTGACTGATGAGTGGACAAATTTCTTGGATGAACAATTGAATTGTATCTACTGCAAAATTAAGGAGATGAATATTAGTAGAATATGCGACAATGGAGGTCAAAGGAAGAAATCTATGGATGGGTCCCCTAATATTATTGATCCTTCTTTAGTAAGAACAAAGGGATCCACTCAAGAAAACAAGAAAAATCCCAGATATGAAACTTTTTAAAGATCTTTTTACGCTTACTATTGCCAACCTAGGTTGACACCCTTTTCTTCTCATCCAAATAGTATATTTCAATCCGCTAATACATTTAATTGGAAGCAAAGACACGCTAGATACGGTACAAGCCGACTAACGATATGCTTTCGGAGAATTTTACATATCATGGAGTGTGTTACTCCAAGCCAAGAAATCAAAAGACAAGATACAAATACAAGTTGAAGAAATCCCCCTAAAAAGAAAAAAGAAAAATCAACCATAAGCGAGAATTATTTGAATCGAACTAGAAGAAAAGGCATCCTCCACATTAAACATAGGATCAACAAGGGCCAACCAACCTGAGATCACGGTCGTCCGGTCTATAGCCAGCTCTTGACAAATCGTGGAGACCCCATCTTCGCTGGAAGCATCAGATCTGAGAAGCCCGCGTCGATCTCAACTCTCAATCAAGCTCCTCGATCGAGCATCGGAAAGGGATCCGAAGCCCCGGAAGAGGGAAGGAATCCGAAATTCGTGGCTTTAATGTTCAACTGCACCTTTAGAGGAGGCAAAACGAGCACCTTTAGAATGAGCGGCTACGAAAAAGCTTCGGAGAGAGGGGGCTCTGCGTGGCTTCGGTCTCTGGCGAGAGAGGAGGGTGAAAAAGACAGCCACGCAAGCGAAGAGTGGGAGGAAGAGCGGCGGCGAAAACTTTTCGTCGTAGCCCTAGATGGATCGCGAGTCGCGAGGGAGATGACGGAAAAGCCGGGTTTTATTTGAATTAATAAAACTAAACGAAAACGAAAAAAATGCAAACGCGACGCGCACAGTGTCGCGTTTCTTTCTCCCGCAGGCGATCAATTCTGTGTGTGTATATATATATATATATAGAGAGAGAGAGAGAGAGAGAGTGTGTGAGTTTTGCTATGCTAAGGATCTTACCGTGCAAACTTTAACAATTTTTTTGGTTTGAAAATTTTTTTATGCTTAATACTATAACCCAAATGGGAAGACTAAACCCTAGGGGTAATCACAATCAAAAAATAAAGAACAAAAAATCAAATACACTAGGTTTACACGAGTTTGCGCGGTAAGGTCCTTAGCATAAAATTTCTGTATATATATATATATATATATATATATATATATATATATATATATATATAGAAATTTTATACTAAGGACCTTACCGTGCAAACCTTAACAATTTTTTTGGGTGTTTGAAAATTTTTTTATGCTTAATACTATAACCCAAATGGGAAGACTAAACCCTAGGGGTAATCACAATCAAAAAATAAAGAACAAAAAATCAAATACACTAGGTTTATACGAGTTTGCACGGTAAAATCCTTAGCATAAAATTTCTGTATATATATATATAATCAGGTTTAGAAAAGAGTATATGCAGCGGCAAGAATAAACACAAGTCAAAAATCAATGCTAACAGGTTTATTTTTACTTGGTCATTAACCAACGCCTTTCATTAGAGCATTAGAAATTTTTTCTTGCTGTCATGTTTATTTTCTCTAGTTGCTCTATCATGGAGTCCTATGATTTCACCAAGGCAAAGGAATCAGCGGCATCAGATTCACTCTCATGTTTATATGAAATTATTATCGAATGGCATTTTGTTGTCTATATGATTACATATTTATTCCATTGCTAATTCTATTGCATTCCATTTTCACATAGTAGAAAAGAATATATAATTTCATATATCAACTTGCCTATCGCTAACTGTTTTGTTTTCAGCCTTTTTAACTCATATAACCCTAGCATGTTGATGTCTACGGCATATTACAGAATGGATCTCTATCAGCGACCATTGCCCGAGGTACTTGTCAAAATATCCAACTTGAATATACATTACTATGAATATTTTTCCTAGATTCAATGCCATGGGATAGGTTGGTGCTTCATTGCATTCATGTCCAAGACAATCCATAGATGATTCATCTAATTTTGTTGCAATGATGTAAAGGTACCTGTCACAAGCTTTTTTGGCTCGGTCATGAAAACAATTCACACTGATGCAGCCTATATAGGGTTGTCTACTACACCAAAAACTGAAGCTCAATTTTTACCGGAAGATGGTGAGAATCACAAATTGAGAATTGAAAATGAACCTAATCTGGAGAAAGATGGCAACAAGCAAACAAAGGTATTTTCCTCTAGCCTATGTTTTCTGTTTGAGGACTGGGTCTAATAATTCACAATCAACAGGAATTGCATTGTATTTACCACGAGTGGTTGAATCTTCTACAAGAGAGATTTGAGAACACAGATGCTGAGTTGCTCTTCAGATTTGGTTTTGGGACTATGGTTTTCTTGCTGACAATCTCTACTTGGTTATTGGCATAATCATTGACTCGTTTGTATTTGACCTGATTCATCGCCGTCTGCCGGAAACCACAACTATCACTGATATTCAAATTCAAAGGAAAGAGAAAGATAGAATTTTTTGGGATACTACCTCAAAATGTCCATATGGCAGAATGATAATCCAATTGCTGTTCTGTTGTAATGTTTTGAATTATATTAACTTTTGCACCTGCTGAAGGAGATGTTTGTTCCTGAAAACTAATCATGTAAAATAACTTTCACAAACTTCACTTCAAAATCAATCCACATGTTTTGTTTGAATTGACTTCCTGTTTCACGAATAAAGAATAGATCTGTTTTGAAGCAACATCTTGCCATAAGCACTAAATGCTGTGCTTATTCGCAATAGATTGTAAAGGTCTTATATGTAAATATGATTCAAAGCTTAATTTGAGGTTCACAGCCAGATGAGAATGTTGCATTGATTCCTGATGTGGCTAATTGAACCTTGTTTAGATCACCTGAGGTGGTTCCACTTAGGTTGAGATAAGATTGCATGACATTTGAGTTTGCTTGATCCTAAGGTGGATTGGTGTGGTTGTTGAGCTTGGATGAGATAGAGGTAATTGATGAAGGCGAATATGATGTGCTGCCTTTTGTTAAGGATCGGTTTGGTTGGAAGTGACGAGTTCGTGGTCACCTTGTGAAACATTGACGCCGCCCATGGATGAGTTTTTGATCGGTTTGTCTGCAGTTGCGAGTATGCCTGTGACAGATATCATGATTAACGAGGTTTTTCTATCCAACCTCGGACGACCGACTCGGTCACACGGAAATTTCCCACCGACCGCCAGGGTAAATCGAGAAGCGCTCACAGTGAGCTACCTCTCTTGTGGCCACGCGATACCATAGGTGAGATTCGAGTGAGGCTCTAGTTCAAAATTTTCATTTGGTCCAATTTTAAGCGAACGAAAAAATGTCCGTTGTTTTACAATAAAAAACAGACGAAAAGGATATATATTCCTTCTTTTTTCTCATCCACATCACTAAGCAAAAATGCCATAAGGTGTATGCATGGTCCTATTTTGCCTCTTTGTAAAACTCAAGGTGACATTCCAACATGAACATCTATATATATATAATTTAGGTATTTGAGTTTCGTCTGATTAATGTTGGAGATAGAACAACTCCTTAGTTCACTTATCAAGTAAATTCAGAATATAACTTGTGCACACTTAGAGATAGATGAACTCCTTAGTTCAACATGAACAACTATGTTGTTAATAGTATCCCAAACAATTAAAGGCAAGGTTCCCTTGTTGAGGTTGAGACTAATTTCCTGGTGTTGATGTTTTTCTTCCTTCACCTCCCTCAACTCCAATAAAGTTTCCTTTGGATAAAGTGCCTTAAATAAGGCAAGAAATATATATGATTCTATTATTAAGTAATTTTTTTTATCATAGGCGAGCTAGCTATTACATAATAGATGTATAGAAATCGATAAGATCAATTCCAGTGAAATTGAAAAAAAAAAATATCTTATCCTTCCATATGGTGGTTACCTCTATTTTTTTTATTTACCTTTTTATAAATGACTATGGGATTCATTGTATGGGATGTCTGAGGTTAGTATATGATCTTTTGTAAAAATATTAATAAGTGAGCCTCAGACTATGGTGTAGCGGCAGAGTGACTATGTAATATCTTAAGTAACCACGATTCAATGCTCAGCTAGGACACATTGTAGGATATTTTCCTCCAGTGGGATGAACAATCTGGGATGTTGGGCTATTGGACAGCTTGTCATTTTTACTTCTGAATTTATCCTAGTGACTAGTAAAAAATTTCTATAAAATTAGATTCATCACTTTCATGATTATATATATATATATATATATATATATATATATATATATATATATATATATATATATATATATATATATATATATATATATATATATATATATAATATATATATATATATATATGAGCACCAAGTATATTTTATTTTTATTTGTTTTAGCCTTTAGGATTTAGAAACTAGTATTTAAGTTTAAAAAATAAAAGAAAAATATATGGTACTCACAGGTGTGTTGTAGGCTATCAAACCCCTCTCTCTACTATTTAAATCTCTAATTGGGATCGGTGATATAAATTTGTTGGTACCATGAGAGGTTTGATTATAGTTTTGATGCTTGATTGGGTACCAAGTCTTGATCGTACCGATTGGGCAATTAGTCTTAGCCGTGTGAGTTGGTTGGGTAACGAAGACCTAATCTAAAGGATTGAGCACAAAGTCTTGATCGAGAAGACCGTGTAGGAGTTTTGGCAGATCAAGGATGATGGATAAGAGTCGAGACGGGTCGAGGATCAGACGTCGAGAGTCCCGGAAGTCAAGGATCACATGCTGAGCAAAAGTCCAAACAGGAGTTTGGAAAAAGGTAATTTCTCTTGAGAGGAATAGGTGAGGATGTGTTCCTCGTTGATGAAACAGTAGGTGTTGGTCCGACCTAGAATTTCGGTCAAACCCAAAAAGTCAGGATCGGTTAATTCGAGTTGTCAAAAGTACTTTCATATATATATTTTGCCTTTGCTAACTCCGGGCACTTAGAGGTCCAGGCGCCTGGAGCTAGTCCAGGCACTTGGAGGTCCGGGTGCCCGAGGGTGGTCTAGGCGCCCGGACCAATGAGACTCAGCCAGCCGTGCGGCTGAGCTAGCGCGAGTTGATTGGTGGACTCACGTCATAGTCCAGGCGCCTGTGAATGAATAAACTTGAAAGATCAAGTTTCGATGAGGAGTCACCACGTTAGCACCGCGAGGGCACTCGAACTGGAATTAGGTGCTCAGTCTAGTCTTTATAAACAACTTCAACTAGGAGCCTCAGAAATCAATTATCTACAATCTACGTGCTCAAGTGTTGGTCCACAAATTGCTCTACAATGCCACAATGTTGCATCGATGACTATGCTCAACTTTCGACTTCACTTCATCATTATTGTAATTGTTAATTGTATTTCACATTCCATATCTTTTTAATTGTTCAAATTGTGATTACTCACAGTAAGTGATCAACTATCATAAATCTTAAAGTGATAGATTCTAAACTAAGTAAAAAATAAATCATATCAACATTATTTTTTTTTTTTATTTCTGCTACTTTAACTCTCGAGTGTTTTATGAAAACATGAACAAGCTACGAGTGTTATTCACTCTCGTTGCCTCCCTTTAGCGCTTTTTCAATCTATATATATATATATATATATGAAAATTATTATTGATGGTCACAAAGAAAATGTATTCACATTTGTTGTGATTTCTGTAAAAAAAATTGCAAATGAAATGAACATAACATAAAATTTTTGTTAGAAATAATTAAAAGAAAAAATTAATTTGATGAAATAAACTAATGAGGAAAATATTTTACTCCGGAATCTCTTAAAATTAATATTTCAATTATATTATTAATCATGTATTTTCTTCATGTCAAAATATGTTTCAATAATTTAAGATATAGATAGTAATTTTAATTTTTTTATGATGTAAAAGAGTTAAAATTGTTTAATCATGATTTTCTAAAATAATAATGTTTGAACCTTAACATTTTTTAAAACATGATAGGTTATCTGATGGTTTATATTTATTTTTTGAATTAAAATTTTTAAAAGAAATAATAAACTCAAAATTAAAAAACAACACTTGAGATATTAAATTTCATAAAAAATCTAATACATAAATAACTTATAAAATACTACTGAAAATACAACTTAAATAATATCTCAAAATTAATTTAAGTTCAAAAAAATTAAAATTAAAATTTATAAAATCTTATTTACATTCTATAATGCCTTAAGAAAGATTAATTAATTTAACAATTTTATAAAAACTTTATTATTCAAATTTTAATATATAATTTTAATTAATAACTTTACAACTTAAACAAAATTAAATTTTATATAAATATTTATATTGTCTAATCTACATCTAGACTTATCACTTGGTATCTGATCCTGTTGCGAAGTGAGGTGGCGATCTTCCGGGCCAGGTGGTCTCCTGGGGGTACGGGCTACCTAGGTGGTGACGGCTTGTCCCTTGCCTGCAAAACGGTGACCGTTATCAAACCCGCCGGGGAGTTTCCCCGGTCAGGCACTCCGACGGTCAAGTCAGTATCCGCAGGAAATATAGTGGAGCTTAATGGAAATGCAGTAGTAAATGAGAGAGCTCGCGTGCGCATACCTACGGGAGGCGGAGTGAAGGGTTTGTATAACCGAGGGGGGATGACAACCCTTGTCCGCGATTAACAAGACAAGGGTGTGGTACCTGTCAGCCCCTATGAGAGCATTAGGGAGCGGCGCGGCAGGGCGCAGGGTGCTCAAGCAGTACGATAGTACTGGGTTGGTGGTCTTGCCACAAAATGTGTCAGAGACGAGTATGACGTGCAGTACCCCGATCTCAGGGTCATACCCTGGATATGATGATACAGGGGGCATAGGGACGAAATAGTCCATGCCCTTAGCGTCGACCGACGGGTTCGGATGTCGAGGACCGGGTCGGGTAATGGCCAGGGAGCGTGGGCAGCCACGTGTCCTACTGGGAGTGTTGAGGCGCAGAATACACCCTGAGTCAGGGGTTTACCGAGATATACCTGGCTGACTCTGTTGGGTGTCCGATTCATATGGTGCGACGGGAACATGGGCCGCCATGCATTCGACTGGAGCACACGACCTATCTCTAGGTCGGGAAACGGGTCAAGGTGACCGGACCAGGAGGGGCTAGGGGTCGGCCCGACTGACCCCGCTCGTTGCTTGGCTGAATAGTGCCCCGGGGGGCTTCCAGGCTCGAGGACCCCCCGAGCGATGTCTTTGCTGATCCATCTGTTGGACCTCTGTGGCGCCAGGATGGCTGGCTGAACGGACCAACTTACCCATAGGCAAGGCCGGGATCATAAGCATCCCCCTCGAGTCTAGTCGAAGGAGGCGCTGAGTCCGACTGACTGGACTATCGTATGTTGAAGCGAGCCTGGCGCGCCAGGGCAACCCAACCCCTATTTTGCTACCCTCAGCGGGCCTTTGGTGAGCGGGCATCCTAGTCGGTCGGATATGTCACCTCGTCTATCTTTTCGCCTTCTGCTACCCGGGACCTCCGAGCAGATTGAGATCTTACGCATTAATGTCCGTGGTTAATAATTGTTCCACATGTCTTTTCTTCATTGCCTTTCCTAGCGGTGAGGCGTCTGCCGTCGACCTGGCGATGCCTCGTTTCTTGGGCCCCTTAGGGACTAATCGGACGACTATCCCTAACCGCCGCTTCTTCTATGGCCTGCCATCGGGCTGTCCTTATAACCCCCGAGGTTGTATAAGTAGGTTTTTACTTTTACCATCGACTCTTCACTTTTTACACCGACGTGCTGCGCTTCTGTTTCCGGCTAGGGATGCGATAGAACCTTTGGTCCCATCTTTCTTCTCCGACGACCCCTTAATTGGTTAGATTTCCTTCCTTTTGTTATTCCGCATGGCTTCTTCATCTCGCGACTCGGCTCCCTGGTATGTCACCACGAGGTCAGTCCTTGAACACTGTGACCTTGATGTGATTAGGGCGGAGTTCCACATTCCGTCCGATCATCATATCTTGTTGCCTGCTTCCTCCGACCAACACGCAAAACCTCCAGAACACTACATTATTATCTCTCGAGATCATCTGCAAGCCGGACTCCATTCCCAATCCACCCCTTCATCGTCTCGGTTTGTCGTTACCTCTGCCTTAATCTGTCCCAGTTGACTCCTAACTCCATTCGCCTCCTCTGCGGGTCGGCTATTATCTTTCAATTGCATCGGATTCCCCTTCGGGCTGATATCTTTTATTACTTCTTCTGTCTGAAAAAGGCAAGAGTTGGGCGAGTTTTACTTCCAAGCCCTTCCTGGTACTTCCTTCCTTTCCTCACTCCCGTCTTCCACCAAGGGATGGAAGGAGCAGTATTTCTTCATCCGTCCTATCGCACCCCCGACCTGGCCGGTCGGCTTTCAGCTAAACATTTCTCGGATGCCTCCTCGTCATACGGATTCCCGAAAATTCCCTTCATTCGAGCTTGCTCTCTACGTGCTAGGAGGTTGGCACTTCCCCGTCGTGCCATTATTGTGCGAGAATATTCTGTCCGCGTTCGGACTCAGCCCTGCGCCGTTTCGCCATCCTGCTTCTCTCGGTAAGCATTTTTTTCTTCCTCCTTGTCTCCTTACTGCCATGTGACCAATGTTTGCCTGGTGGCCGAGATGATGTATCCGGCGGCCCTCGAAGAGGGTTACGGCCTGGAGCCCACGGAGATGGAGGCGTGTATATCGAAGTTGATGAAAGAGCGAGAGATGTGCATTGTAGAACAGCGGGCTGAGCAGGAACTATAAGAGGAGCTGTTGGCAGAGCAGGAGGCGACTCTATCTGGCTCCAAATCACCCATCCCCCGTCATCCTGCCTCCGCGCCTGAGGGTGAGGAAATCTCCCGGTCTAGCCCAGAGGATGCCTCACCTCTGAGTCGTCTGATGAGGCACCCCCGGGGTGAGGGGTATGTGCCCGACTCGGCCAACGCGACGGACGCTTCTTCTAGTCGGCCCAGCAAAAGGCAAAAGGGCAAGGCGCCCATGACTGACTCCCTTGCCCTGCCGCCTTCTTCTCCTTCAATGCTCCCCGTGGAGTCAGCGGTTGCCCCTCCAGGGGAGGCTTCCCCGACCCGGCCGGGGGAGCCTACGGACGAACGCTTGATGCACCTACTACCGCCCTCACTATATGACTTGCTGATAAGTATGACGGTGCCGAGCGACACAACCTCTATACGGTCGCAAGATGTTCTGCTGTATGGTACGATAGCAGACCGATTTCTGGCTGGCTTATGAGCGGGCGGCTCGGGTGGCCCGAGCGTCTGGGCGGACGATTTCATGGCTACGACCACTCAGGTATGTATTTACGAGCCCCTGTGCGCCTTGCACTTTCTTCAGTTAGGAGGTTACTGGATCTTTTTTGCAGTCTTGGGCCCAAGGCTTCAACATGTGCATGTCAGTGCTGAGTCATGCCAAGGCCCGGTATCATGCTGAGCGGCGGGCGGAGGATCTTGAAGCTCGACTTCGGCATACCCAGCTGGTTTCCGATAACGCCTCTCTAAACAACTTGAGGGCGGAAGTTATCGGCCTTCAGGACTTACTAAGTCAGACTCAGGAGGAGCTGGAGGCCTCCAAAGCCCAGATTGTCTCGGTTGATGTAGAGGTGGTTCATGCGCAATACCGAGTTGCCCAGGCCGAGCATGCACAGCTTCATGATAGAAGATGCAAGGAGCAGCTACGAGCGGATCTTCTGAAGACCAAGGTCGGGCTCTGTTGGGCAAGTGAGGCGGTCCAACCCCTGCGTATGCAATTGGCGTCCAAAGAGGACCAACTGCGTGCTCAGGCCGAGGAGCTGGAGATGTTGCGCGGACGCCAAGCATCCTGGGATGCAGCTCAGGCGGAGCTAGAGGGGCTACGCTCCTACAAGGAGGCGGAAACCGATAGATTGGAAGCCCATAGGCTTGGGTATATTAACTCCAAGGCCTTCACTGATCAAGTATCTGAGCGGCTTCAAGCTATGCTTTCGTATCAAGCGATCAACATGCTTCAGCGACTTAGACAAGGCGGGCATATATCTTCTAACATGCCTCCCTTAGCTTTTCGTCTTCAGGACATGTTCGAGGGCCTACCCGACATAATCAAACATCCTTTTAAATGAGGGTTGGGCCTATCTTTTTCTTCCGGTGCGGAGATACTGAGCCTCCAATTTTGTAATACCCCCCACCTTCTGGATGTAATTTTCCTTTTTTGCTTACTCTTTATCGAGCATAGTTGCCTTTACTTTCGAATAGTAATAATCCGCGCACTAGCGAGAGTGAGTTGGGCGTGAAGCCGAACGATTAATGTAGCTGTTGCAAGCCACTAGTCCCGGCGTTTGAGCGAGGAAATTTCTGAGTGTCGATGGCCTGGGCGAGCGCATGCTTGGGCTACTATTCCTTGCGAGTGTTCTAGTTGAACACCCGGGCGTTACCATTTTAGGTTGTAAGCCCCTCGGGCCAGCTTCCTGCGAGCTGGGCAGTTGATCAAAGCGAGCTCGAAGGCTCACGTGAATATGAGCTTTTCCGTCGATCATTACCCGGGGAGCGTGAGTCACCACGCCTCCGTCTGAGTGGTCGAATCGAGTACCTCGGGCTCGTACCCGTGTGTGAATACTTGGCCGCTGGCTGGGGAAGATCTGGGGGCGCGGGTCGCCATGCTCCTGTCCCGATCCCGAACCAAGGAATTTGTGGGACTTGCCCGCAAGGGGTTGGCCGCTTGGCCGGGTTGAGCCCGGGGAGCGTGGGCCACCACGTGTCCGACCGGATCCCGAACCAAGGGATCTGTGGGAACGTGCCCGCAGGGGTTGGCTGCTTGGCTGGGTCGAGTCGGGGGAGCGTGGGCAGCCACACGTCCACTAAGTCCTGAACCAAGGGATCTGTGGGAACTTGCCCGCAAGGGGTTGGTCGCTTGGACGGGTCGAGCCCGGGGAGCATGGGCCGCCACGCGTCCAACCGGGTCCCGAACCAAGGGATCTGTGATGTGTCAGGTTAGCCTCGTCTGGTTCTAGCCACCAGGCTGGTCAAGCCAACTGTCCCATCTGCCCTTTCTACGTGAGGGCTACATTAATTGGCAGGGGCACGCGTCTCCTGTTCAGCAGTCTCGCAGGCACTGAAGCGCCAGGCGTCTGATACGATTGCCTTGGGCAGCGAAACATCTGTCCACAGAGGGTGCATGTGTCTTATCGCATTTCTCCGTCTCCTTGCAGGTCCCATAGGAGGGTTCTGAGGAGATTTGGCCTTCTCTCGCAACCCTCTTTTCGACGGCTGGGATTGACTGTCGTTCCCTATATAAGCGCCAGCGGTTATCTTCTTCGCCGCTTTCGCTTTCTCAATACTCTTCTTCTACCGTTCTCCTCTTCGTACCCATTTCCTCGGGTGATCTTGCACCCCCTTTTGGGATCCAGAATGTTGTCTGAATCCTTGAAGGCAAGGTTTGCTGAGGGCGAGGCCGAGTTTGCAGCAGCGGTGGCGACTATGCTGGCTGATCTGGCTAACTCGCCGTCAGCTACTCCGATGTCTCCCTTGTTGATGCAGTCTGACCCAGTTGTTGTTTTGGTGTTTGACAATGATTTAAGTTTGGTTGAATAAATGTGGATTAAGTCCTGGTCGGGGACTGGGCAGGAAATCCCGGTGAGTGAAGCCAGGTGATTGAAATCCCGGTGAGTGAAGCCGAGTCCTGGTGAGTGAAGCCAGGTGATTAAAATCCTAGTGAGTGAAGCTAGGTTGAAATCCCGGTGAGTGAAGCCGGGTCCTGGTGAGTGAAGCCAGGTGATTGAAATCCACGTGAGTGAAGCCAGGTCCTGATGAGTGAAGCCAGGTGATGGAAATCCTAGCGAGTGAAGCTAGGTTGAAATCCTGGTGAGTGAAGCCGGGTGACCAAAACCCTGGTGAGTGAAGCCAGGTCCTAGTGAGTGAAGCTAGGTTGGAAAAAGTCCTAATTCGGAAGAGGTGGGTGAAAAGCCCTAGCTTGGAGGGCTAGGTGAAAAGTCCTTCCCATCCTGGAGAATTAGGTGAAAAGTCCTGGCTTGGAGGGTCAGGTGCCTAGCTTGGAGGGCTAGGTTGGATGAAGGTCTAACTCGGAGGGGTTGGGTGAAAAGTCCTAGCTTGGAGGGCTAGGTGAAAAGTCGTAGCTTGGAGGGCTAGGTGGAAAGTCCTAACTTGGAGGGTTAGGTACAAATTCCCAACTTGGAGAGTTAGATTGAAAAATCCTTAGCTTGGAGGGCTAAGGTGAAGGAAATCCTAGCTTGGAAGGCTAGGTATGCGTCCCTGGATCGGTCTGGTGATCGATCAGGGAGTTGGCACGCTGCTCCTTCGTGGATCGGTCTGGTGACCGATCCAGCGATGTCTGATCGGTCTGGTGACCGATCAGGGAGTGTGTGTTTCACTCACTGCACAGCTCCTGATCGGTCTGGTGACCGATCAGGGAGCGAACAGTGAGTTGAGTTCGCCTACTGATCAGGCTTTGAACGGTCTGGTGACCGATCAAAGACTTAGGATTTGATTTCCGCTGGACCGATCAGGATGGAGCCTGATTGGTCTGGAAGCTGCCTGATTGGTCTGGTGACTGATCAGGCTGGAGCCTGATTGGTCTGGTGACCGATCAGGCGCAGCTAGGATTTGAATAAAGTTTCAGCCTGATTGGTCTGGTGACCGATCAGGAGTATGCAGAAGACTGTGGATCGGTCTGGTGACCGATCAGGCGCAGAACTTTAATTCAAATACGCTGTCAGAAGCTCTGATCGCGTCTGTTTTCACTGCCGATTCTCTGATACATTGCTGATATGTTTTGATATGCATTGCTAAGCCTCTATTGGAGTGTGCAGGTGATAGCAGGTGATTCAAACACTCAAGGAGGGTCAATGGGAGGCTTTCCGTTGAGCAGGTTTGGCTGTTTCTCATTTTCAGGTTTCAACAGGCAACTGACGCAGCTGGCGACTGACGGAGGCTCAGCTGGAGAGGAGGTCTTCAGTGGACTGAGTGCTCAGAGAAGTCAGTGGGTTCAGGCTGGCTCAGTGGATGCTGATGAAGCTTGTGATGGTGAGCAGAGCTTAAGTGACGGAGCTGGAAGCAGAGGAGCTGCGGCGAACAAGACAGAAACTTGGGAAGTTTAGCTGGGCTGTGTTCGTGCTCTCTGTTGCTTTGTGCTTGAGCTATCTTGTTGCATTCCTGTGAGAGCTTTGTGAGTGTTCCTTCTTGTGTGATCTCCTGTACTCAAGTTATATCATCCGTGAGATCTGTGGAGAGGTTTCTCCACCGAGAAGGAGGCTCTATCTTATCCGGGTTCACCGGGGCTTGATCTGCTGACGATCAAGGGATCACCCACCTTACGGGCACGCCAAGGAGTAGGGGCAAGTTATCCCCGAACCTTGTAAACAATCCTTGTTAGCGATCCTTGGTTTGTATTCTCTGTTTCTGCAGTTTTGTTAAGTTTGCTTCTCTGCATTTGTTTTGTTTCTGCTGCTACTAACTTAAGTGCAGAGAAAGATTTCAAAGAGCAAGTTTTGTCTAAGTCTAAGAGATCGACTAGATTCACCCCCCCCCCCCCCTCTCTAGCCATCCGATCCCAACAAGTGGTATCAGAGCTTGGGGCTCTGTACACGGCTTAACATCCAAGAGCTTACAACAAGATGGCTATAGGAGGAGAAGGCTACAGCACAAACCGACTTCCATTCTTTGACAGCACAGATTTTCCATATTGGAGGTCAAGGATGGAGTTCTATCTCAAGACCAACATCAGTTTGTGGTTTGCCGTGAAGGAGGGTTTCATCCTTCCAAGAGATGGTGAAGGAAAAGAGCTAGACTTCTCCATGTGGTCAGCTGAGCAAATCAAAAGGGGAGAAGCGGATGCTAAGGCTGTGGTCACCTTGCAATGTGGGATGACAAAGGACTAACTCATCAAAGTTGGTCCCTTTACAAGTGCAAAGGACCTATGGAACAAAATCTTTGAGCTCCATGAGGGAACTCAAGACACTCGGAGAGCCAAGAAGGATTTGCTTCACAGTCAACTCCAAAACCTCACCATGGGAGAAAATAAAAAGGTAAGTGAACTCCATGGATGGTTTAAAGAAGTGTTGAATGGTCTTCACTCCATAAATGAAAATGTAGAAAATAGAGACCTAGTGAGGTATGTACTCAAAGCCTTTCCTAGGAATGCTTTGTGGTCATCCATGGTGGATGCTTACAAGGTTTCCAAGGACTTATCTTTTGTTAAGTTAGAGGATTTCTTTTGTGAGATGGAATTACATGAGATCTCTAACCAAAGTCCCAAAGAGAAAGGGATTGCTTTAGTGGCAGGTGACAACAAGAAGGAGGAGAAGAACACTCACTGTCACATGGCATTCATGGCACTAGAGGACTCGAGAGAAGAAAGTGATAACGAGTCAAGCTCCTCGACCGCGCCTTCATCATCTTCGGATGATGAAGAGGTAATCTCTCCCGAGTTGGATAAGTGCTATAGAGCTATCGTATGTTTAACCAAATTGTTAAAGAAATCTAAGAATAAGGTTAAGTCATTGAAGTTGGAAGTAAAAGAATTAAAATCCTCCAAGGTTGAGGATATTAATGACTTCCATAATGAATCCTTTGAGAATGAGAATAAGATCCTAAAGGGTGAAATTGAAAATCTCAAGAATATTCTTGAAAAGTTTTCAACTAGCTCTAAAACCCTAGATATGATCTTAAACTCACAAAAGGCGGCTTACAACAAGGTTGGTTTGGGTTACCAACCTAAAGAATCAAGTTTCATGTCCTTAATGTCAAGAACCCAATTTAGAGCACAAAATAAGTCTAGGGTTCAAAAGGTTAGAAAGAAAGTGACTAAGGCATGGGTGCCTAAGTCCTTCATTATTGATGCCTTAGGTCCCAAAATTTGGGTACCTAAAACCTCTATCTTTATAATTGTATAGCTTGGATTGAGGGGGAGCATCTATAAACATGGGTGGTTGATATTTGGTGCTCCAAACCCATGACCAAGAAAAAATTGTCATTCACATTGATGGTTATGGAAATTTTGAATTAAATTGTTTGATCTTCATTGTCTTAGCTCTTATAACAATATGATCTCTTGGCTAGTGAGTTATGAAATCTCATTTGGGCAATAAGGAAACTTTTCATGCAATGAATGATAGTATACCCATGCTTCAAAATAAATCTACAAGTTTTGGAAAAATTATATACATTGCATGAACGGTTTAGATTGACACATAACTTGCTTATACCATGGATTGCTTAAGTTGATCAATTTATTATTGAATTTTATGGCTCAAGCTTAAGAGGTTGTGGTTGATGAACATATGCCATGATTTTCTTGTATGTGTTATAGAACATAGATGCATGCTAAAGAACAAGGATTAACACATAGTTTGTACTATTAAGACATCACCAAACAAGGAACATGAGCTTAAGGTTTAGGCTTAAATTTTTCTCAAGGTATTTTATTTGGTGAACATGATCAAGTATGCCATGATTTGTTGTACATGCTGGTAATGTTAATGTATTGCATGCAAATTTTTGAGGAATATTTAGTTTGTGATGATCATCATAAAACCTCACAAGGCAATATCAATGCATGTTTTTAAAATGTTTTTAAAACTGGTTAAATGACATAAAAGCATGTCGGACAATCATGTGTTAGAAAGCCTGATCATGTTTTGATACTAATTTGATACAAGCATGTTTTTGAAAATTTGATCATATTTTTGTTTGTATCATGAAATCGGATCATGCTTTGGAAATTTGATATTAGTATCATATATCAATGATTGTTTGAAGAAATACTTTTTGGTTAAAAGAAACCCTTTAGGATTAAATGGATTACACCTGATTGTGTTAGGGGTTGGGAATGGCTAAGAACTGAAACAAACCTGATTTCAGAGTTTCTGAAATCGGTTTCTGAAATTTAGAACTCAGAAAACATCCTGTGCCGAACCTGATCGGTCCACAGACCGATCAGGGATCCCTCTGATCAGTCCGGTGACTGATCAGACCAACTCTGATCAAGGAACTCCCAGATCGTTCCAAATTGATCCAAAACCTCCTCAAACCAATATCTTCTTGTCAAATTATATCAGTTTAATGATCATACAACACACAAATCTGATACAAACCGATTACAATTGAAACATATTTGATCACCCATTGGTACAAACCTGGTACTAAGGGAGCACAAAATTGTTCAAGTAATACAAACCTGGTACTTAACAGTGATTTGATACAAACCTATGTTGGAATATTCAAATTCATAAGAAAGGGTTTGTTGAGTCATGATTCTTGTTCTTAATGTCGTATTTCGGAATTGTTTCTGAAATATCGAATATTAATAGAGTCTACTCCCCGGTAATGGAATGCCAATTATTAATGCAGTCTGATCAGGAATGTATCAGAGTTTCAGGATTTTTTCTGAAATCTGATCGCTCCCCAGACTAATCATAAATTCTTCTGTATCAAGTAATCAACGACCCTGATCGGTTACGGAGACCAATCAGGACTATGTGTCAGATACAGATGCATTCCTTACCTGTCATGTGAAGCATATACGTATTTGACCATGATATACTTCTGTATATGTCTTCACATGAAACTCCAAATGTTAATGCAGTCTGATCTTGAATGAATCAGAATTATAGAAATTTTTCTGAAAACTAATTGTTCATAGATACATCAGAAATTTTTCTGTATCAATCATAAGTCTGATGAAGCTGCATTAATACTTATCATATGAAACATATACATGTTTGACCATAATATTATTTTGTATATGCTTTCATGTGCAATTGAAAACTTATCTTTGATTATTTTGGGTTTGGGGAGAGACCCGTGTTTGAGGGGGAGGTATGTTCAAACTTAATAACCATACCCTTTTCGATGTTTGACAAAGGGGGAGAAAATGGCTGATTAAGTTTATGGTTATTATAGGGGGAGGATCATGATTCCCTTATGAGAATTGAACGGACTTCAATTGATTGATACCTAAACTTAAATCAGGATGCCAAACAACAAAAAGGGGGAGATTGTTGATGCAGTCTGACCCGGTTGTTGTTTTGGTGTTTGACAATGATTTAAGTTTGGTTGAATGAATGTGGATTAAGTCCTGGTCGGGGACTGGGCAGGAAATCCCGGTGAGTGAAGCCATGTGATTGAAATCCCGGTGAGTGAAGCCGGGTCCTGGTGAGTGAAGCCAGGTGATGGAAATCCTAGTGAGTGAAGCTAGGTTGAAATCCCGGTGAGTGAAGCCGGGTCCTGGTGAGTGAAGCCAGGTGATTGAAATCCTGGTGAGTGAAGCCGGGTCCTGGTGAGTGAAGCCAGGTGATGGAAATCCTAGCGAGTGAAGCTAGGTTGAAATCCTGGTGAGTGAAGCCGGGTGACCAAAACCCTGGTGAGTGAAGCCAGGTCCTAGTGAGTGAAGCTAGGTTGGAAAAAGTCCTAATTCGGAAGAGGTGGGTGAAAAGCCCTAGCTTGGAGGGCTAGGTGAAAAGTCGTTCCCATCCTGGAGAATTAGGTGAAAAGTCCTGGCTTGGAGGGTCAGGTGCCTAGCTTGGAGGGCTAGGTTGGATGAAGGTCTAACTCGGAGGGGTTGGGTGAAAAGTCCTAGCTTGGAGGGCTAGGTGAAAAGTCGTAGCTTGGAGGGCTAGGTGGAAAGTCCTAACTTGGAGGGTTAGGTGCAAATTCCCAACTTGGAGAGTTAGATTGAAAAATCCTTAGCTTGGAGGGCTAAGGTGAAGGAAATCCTAGCTTGGAAGGCTAGGTATGCGTCCCTGGATCGGTCTGGTGACCGATCAGGGAGTTGGCATGCTGCTCCTTCGTGGATCGGTCTGGTGACCGATCCAGCGATGTCTGATCGGTCTGGTGACCGATCAGGGAGTGTGTGTTTCACTCACTGCACAGCTCCTGATCGGTCTGGTGACCGATCAGGGAGCGAACAGTGAGTTGAGTTCGCCTACTGATCAGGCTCTAAACGGTCTGGTGACCGATCAAAGACTTAGGATTTGATTTCCGCTGGACCGATCAGGATGGAGCCTGATTGGTCTGGAAGCTGCCTGATTGGTCTGGTGACCGATCAGGCTGGAGCCTGATTGGTCTGGTGACCGATCAGGCGCAGCTAGGATTTGATTAAAGTTTCAGCCTGATTGGTCTGGTGACCGATCAGGAGTATGCAGAAGACTGTGGATCGGTCTGGTGACCGATCAGGGTCCTTCCTGATCGGTCTGGTGACCGATCAGGCGCAGAACTTTAATTTAAATACGCTGTCAGAAGCTCTGATCGCGTCTGTTTTCACTGCCGATTCTCTGATACATTGCTGATATGTTTTGATATGCATTGCTAAGCCTCTATTGGAGTGTGCAGGTGATAGCAGGTGATTCAAACACTCAAGGAGGGTCAATGGGAGGCTTTCCGTTGAGCAGGTTTGGCTGTTTCTCATTCTCAGGTTTCAACGGGCAACTGACGCAGCTGGCGACTGACGGAGGCTCAGCTGGAGAGGAGATCTTCAGTGGACTGAGTGCTCAGAGAAGTCAGTGGGTTCAGGCTGGCTCAGTGGATGCTGATGAAGCTTGTGATGGTGAGCAGAGCTTAAGTGACGGAGCTGGAAGCAGAGGAGCTGCGGCGAACAAGACAGAAACTTGGGAAGTTTAGCTGGGCTGTGTTCGTGCTCTCTGTTGCTTTGTGCTTGAGCTATCTTGTTGCATTCCTGTGAGAGCTTTGTGAGTGTTCCTTCTTGTGTGATCTCCTGTACTCAAGTTATATCATCCGTGAGATCTGTGGAGAGGTTTCTCCACCGAGAAGGAGGCTCTATCTTATCCGGGTTCACCGGGGCTTGATCTGCCGACGATCAAGGGATCGCCCACCTTACGGGCACGCCAAGGAGTAGGGGCAAGTTATCCCCGAACCTTGTAAACAATCCTTGTTAGCGATCCTTGGTTTGTATTCTCTGTTTCTGCAGTTTTGTTAAGTTTGCTTCTCTGCATTTGTTTTGTTTCCGCTGCTACTAACTTAAGTGCAGAGAAAGATTTCAAAGAGCAAGTTTTTGTCTAAGTCTAAGAGATTGACTAGATTCACCCCCCCCCCCTCTCTAGCCATCCGATCCCAACATCCCTCTCCAGCGGTAGATCCTATCGATGAGCCTTCCTCAAGTAAGGGGGGAATGCCTGAGGGCGAGACACCAGATTTTGAGCTCGAGGCTTCAGACGTGGATCCCTGTCCCCTAGAGACCAAGCGCCCTCGGGATCGGTCAGGTGACCGTTCGCCTCCCTTTGGGACCATGACTATCCTCCCGAGGAAGACCCCCTCTGCGCTTCCCTCGTTGATGACTCTTGCTCCGCCAGAATCTGCTCCCATTGCCCCGACTTCTTTCGTTCAAGGGGATATCCAGTCGGTGACCCCATCGACTCAGGCTGATTCTTCCGGCTTGCGGACCGATATGCCTTTTCCCTCTCCCCCCGAGGGGGCTACAGGCCCTGGTCCGTTGCATCTGATCTTGCCATCGCGGGCAGGCCCCCGTACTACCTATGAGATTCTTGCTTCCGAGCCGCTGGGGTCTACCCAAGTGGCTCATCTACATGCCCCTTTGAGCGACCATCTGTACCATGGTCTTTGGGCGTTTGACCATCAGGATCCCCTTACCAGAGCTGACGGTGTCGTGGAGGAAGCTTGCCAGGTATGTTCTACGGATGGCTCTTGCTCGCCCGGTTCTTTCCTAGCTAACTTTTCGTTTCCTTGACAGCTAGTTGGCACAATTTATGATATGGGCGTCGCCTTCGCGACTCAAACTCGGTCCCTTCGTCAAGTAGAGTCTCGAAGGGAGGAGCTAGAAGCTCATCTTCGCTATGTGCAGCTGCCACCGAGTGACAAGGCCTTAAACATGCTGCGGACCGAGAATGCGGCCCTTCAAGGGCGTGCAGTTCGCGCCGAGGCACAACTTCATGAACGCCTGGTGGAGCTGAATGCGGCTTGGGCGATGACTATCCAGATATGGCGACAAACGTCTTTCTGGAACATAGCGAGCATCAGGCTCGGGTTTTGGGGCTACAGGCCCATGAGGAGATGGCCAAGGTCAAGGCACAACTTCAGGAGGCCTATCAATCAGCTGTGGCATTACACGCCGATCTGAAGGCTAAGGAGGAAGAATTAGCTGCCCGCTTGAGCAACCTCTCACGGGTGCGAAAGCATCGTGCGACTCTGGACACGAGGCTGAAGGCGGCTCAGGAGGAGCTGAAGAGAATTCAGGGCCAGGCCCTGCCCCAACCTCCTGTATATAGGTCGTAGTCTAGTGTTGCTCTTTTCTATTTTCCTCTTGTAGGCGGCGGCCAAGTTAACATTTATGAATCCTAATTCTCTTTTCTGGCGTCTTCGTGCTTGTATACTCCTGCCCATGTGTGTCTGCCATTTGAGCGTGGAGGGCTCATAGGCCATCTGAATGGGGGGAATGTGATGGATCGATCGGCGTGCTAGACGGGGGTGAATAACACTTTTTCGTTGAATCTCTACAAGGATGTTAGCGCAGCGGAAACAAGAATATGCAAAAGATACTAAAGACAATGCTAACAAACCAGGTTTACTTGGTATCCACCCCGGACGGGTGACTAATCCAAGAATCCATCGGTGGATCAATCCCCGTATAACCTCCAGCTAGCCCTCGTTGCTCCTTGTGGGTGGAGAAACCTCACTACAATCACTTTGACAAGATTTGGGCACAAAAGACTACTAACTCACTTTACCCAAGCGAGTTTCGTCAAGAGATAGTAGTCTGAAACGATCCCCTTTAAATAGGGTTTGAATCTGAAACAGCTGCTACCAGTCGACTGCCAAAATGGCAGTCACCTGGTCCCACTCAGATTCGACCGTTACAGTACAACATTCGAATCTGCCAGCCTGTTCCAACATATACCAGTCGACTGCCAATGGGCCAGTCGACTGGGACACACCTAAGCCTAGGGTTTCACTCCCGAGTACAAGTCTCTCCACACTCAAACCCTCCCAGCTTAGCCCCTGAGTACAAACACTCATACTCAGACCCTCACACCCCGGTTGACTCTTCACTAGCAGCCTCGAATGTTGCCTTCACGCCTTCTTCATCTTCGGCCCTCGTCCCTCGGATGCGCACGCAAATCTCCAGTTTGTCTCCATGCCACCCTTCACATACGCCTCGAAGTCCGCGTCCCTCGGCTCATCGTCCTTGCTATCAACAGTCCCTCGGATGCGCACGCAAGCCTCCGGCTTGCCTCCATGTCATCCTTCACCCGAAGACATCAACCAAGTCCATGTGTACCTGTACACCTACACACTCATGTACGCATATGAGCACACAATAAATCCTAACTTAACCATATTGCCCACACACATCAAAACCCTATGATCCTCCAGATCATCTTAGGGTCGATTACCTCAACAATCTCCCCCTTTTTGATGTGTGACAATATGTTAAGTTAGGTAAACATATAGCAATAACAATCAACAGCAACAGTAATTAAAAATCAAAGCATATCACACAGGAGACAACCTCCCCCTTAACCTATGCTTTCTCCCAATTTTCAATCCTTATTGCTCATACCAAGTTAAGTTCTCCAACTTAACTCCACTCACAACAATCGGTTAAGTTATCCCAACCTAACTCCAATGTTTCACAATTTAATCAAAGTTAAGTTTCAACCCAAACCTAACTTAACACCCAAGTTCTCCCCCTTTAACACCATCAAAAGATTGCCCCAAGCAACCCTACCCTTAGTGCCAAATAGAACCTAACCAGATTTCCGAAAAACCCCTCAGAAATCACAAAATAACATTCTGTCCACACTACCAGTCGACTGCCCCCAGGGCAGTCGACTGATACGCAAGTTTCAGATTTTCCAATCGGAACTCAGAAACGCATAAAAAATTCCAGAAAATCCGAAAAAAATATGAAATTTTGCAAACACGCTTGTTAAGGTATTTCCTATCCTAGAAAAATATTGGTTCATGAAAACATCAACCGTGCTTGACTTTTGGTGTAAACCCAAAAACTTTTAAATAATGTTTACTTTGTAGTAACTTTGACATCCAATCATGATTTCCTATATTTGCCAATGTCAATCACCTTTATTTGACACATAAAAGGGTTTGTACACCTCCCCTCTTTTTAAAGATATTGTTATTTTGACAAAAACTCCCCCTCTTTTTCTCTCAAGTCTAAATGATCATAAAAATAAGACTTTCCCATGCCCTTTTCGATAGATGTTTCATTATATAATTTTGCAACCAATATATAGTAAACAATATAACCACTATAGGATTGCAAACCATTTTAAGAACACATATAGAAAGAGCATAATATAAATCATAGTGTTTTAGCAATACATCAACACTTCAAGAACCATCAAGCAATCTTCAAGGCATCATCAAAGTAAGACATTCTTTTCAATAACACAAGATAATGTATCATACATGGAACCATAAAGGCAGTCATAAAATAAACATCTAAAAAGATAGTTAGGGCCAAAGCCCGAAGTCATCCAAATAGTTACAATCATCAGAATGGAAAGTGTTTGAGAGGTATAAAATACATCAAATAATAGGGATACTCTCAACACTGAACAAATCCCAAAAACTGCATCATCTGGTCAGAACATATGATCGCCACCGCCTGGAGGAGGAGGAGCCTGATAAGCGAGACTGTCGCAGCATCTCGTACATGTCATCCTGGCGGCTGGTAATCCTATCAACTGTCGCCTCCATCCTCTGCTCAATCTGTTGTACTCTATGAATATCCTCACGGATGCTATGAACATCCTCCTGAAGCCTGTGGACATCGGATCGAAGCTAGGTGAACTCTACACGTGTAACCAGCTCGCCAGGCTCCTCATCTGAGCTCAATGACTCTGGACTCTCCCTCTAGACAAATGCCTCCTGCTTACTCTCAATACCTGCCAAGGATAACTGTCGGGTACCGATATGGTCATAATCCTTTGACAGGTGCCTAACCTGACCACTGGTGACGCGGATACCGAACCGCAACTGGAAAAACTCAGTCAACACATGACAGAAAGGCATATAGATTTTCCCATTAACATTATGAGAAAAGTGACAGATGGAGGTAAATATATGAAGAGACACATCTATGTCCAACCTCCGTTCAAGAGCATACATCATTACTAGGTGAGACAATCGAATCCTTGCCCTCCCCTTAGTAACAATGGGTAGGAGACACTCTACAACAATCTTGTATAGAACATGACTAAATGGACTCATGGGTTTGGCCTCAAAGGTATGCTCAGATTCATGCCTATGTCTTCGAAAATAGTGAAAATGAATCTGATCGATGGTCACATTTGAAAATTCAAGAGGCTCAACAACGTTGGGAAAATAGGTATTAACATTGTTTGAAGCCCGACACTCTAAAAAGCTAGCCAAAATCATGGCTGTGAAGGGGATGGTAACCCCGACCACTCTAGACTCATAAAGATTATTTTCTGAGTCAACACAAGTCAAATTGGCATAGAACTCCTTGCATAAATCAATATTGACATCATGTTGACAGTATACTAGTTGTTCAATGCCAAAATAAGTGACCATCTCAATAATCTGAGGTGTTTTTTCTTGAAAATAGGCTTTGTTTAAGTACCGACAATGCATTGGGACAAACTCATTCTTTTCAAACCTCTTTTTACATTCTAAACTCCTAAATCTTGCCTCTTCTAGAGTTTGTGAACCCGGACGGGATGAACCTTCACCCCTAGATCTCTTAGACACAACCCAAGAGTACCCAATGCATACATATCAACACCAACCCCCCAAAAAGAAAAAAATAGCCAAGAAAACATGCAAAAAATGCACATTAGCTCCAAAATAAGGTTTTAAATGAAGAACTAGACTTAAAACATTATACCTTTTCGCCATTCTTTTCATGATGTTGGTTTTTTGAAGGATTGACTTGAATAGGAGAGTTTTAACAAACCCTAGGGGTAGATCGAGGTTAGAGGAGGACTTAGAGAGGGATTTTAGGGCTTAGTGGAGCTTGAGGACGAGGGAGGAGCTCGGGAGAGGAGAAAATCGCCGGGTGGATCACCAAAACCCTAGCGTTTGGCTTCCCCGGTGCGCCTATTTCTTTTTATAAACCCCGCATCCCAGTCGACTGGCAGGAAGCCAGATGACTGGGAAAACTCACAGAATATAATTACATTCGGGACCAATCGACTGGCCAGAGGGCAGTTGACTGGTAAAACTCACAGAAGGTTCTATGTTACGGACCAGTCGACTGGCTCTGAGCCAGTCGACTGATACCTGTAATCCTAGTTTTTCAGTCGATTTTCAGAAAAGCATAACTAATTTCATAAATCTCCAAAAAATCTGAAATTTTGTGGAGAGATTGGTGAATCCTATATTTATCTGGAAAAAATATAATTTCAGTCAAAACTATCCCGAATCCCAAAACTGATACAAACTTCAAAATTTTCTAAATTGTATCATGAAACCTTTTCCTAAAGTTCTAATTTCGATCTCACCTTGATGCTTCTTCCCATACTCATTCATAATCCATCCAGAGCATCAAGTTATATGGTATTAGGCATTGAAACCAATTTCTCTCACTTTTCACCATAATTCTCCCTTTAGTGTGCCAATTCTCTAGGATTAAGACTAACCTTAGCCTTCTAAACCTCTTGGCACACCCTATAGTCCTTCTAGTTTCCTAGAAGGATACTGCCTGAGATCCATTGACCATAGATCCTATTTTGGTTTCCAGAGCTCTCCCTTGAGCTCCTAACC
>JAGFNQ010007606.1:0-21452 GCA_024364735.1 Boesenbergia rotunda | reverse complement strand
TAGGTGAAAAGTCCTAACTTGGAGGGTTAGGTGAAAATTCCCAACTTAGAGGGTTAGGTGAAAAAGTCCTGGCTTGGAGGGTCAGGTCCTAGCTTGGAGGGCTAGGTTTGGAAAGGTCCTAATTCGGAAGGGATGGGTGAAAAGTCCTAGCTTGGAGGGTTAGGTGAAAAGTCCTAACTTGGAGGGTTAGGTGAAAATTCCCAACTTGGAGGGTTAGGTGAAAAATCCTTAGCTTGGAGGGCTAAGGTGGATGAAACCCTAGCTTGGAGGGCTAGGTTTGAGTCCCTGGATCGGTCTGGTAATCGATCAGGGATATTGGCACGCTGCTCCTTCGTGGATCGGTCTGGTGATCGATCCAACGATGACTGATCGGTCTGGTGACCGATCAGGGAGCGCACAGTGAGGTTGGGAACCTACTGTGTGGCTCCTGATCGGTCTAGTGACCGATCAGGGAGCAGGTCGTTGCTTTGTTGCTTGGCTCCTGATCGGTCCGGTGACCGATCAGGGAGCAGGCAACTTCCTCACTGCCTTGCTTCTGATCGGTCTGGTGACCGATCAGGAAGCAAACAGTGAGTTGAGTTCCCCTGCTGATCAACTCCTGAATGGTTAGGTGACCGATCCACGACTTAGAATTTGATTTCCGCACTCAGATGTGGACCGATCAGGCTCTGGCCTGATCGGACAGGGAGCTACCTGATCGGTCTGGTGACCGATCAGGCTTCACTCTGATCGGTCTGGTGACCGATCAGGCTTCACTCTGATCGATCTGGTGACCGATCAGGCGATCTGGTGACCGATCAGGCTTGTGTTGCCGCGAGAGCTGGGAGTCCCAGCTAAGCGGTGGATCGGTCTGGTGACCGACCCATAAGCCCTGGATTGGTCCGGTGACCGATCACTTTAATTCAAAATGCACTGTCAGACGCTCTAAACGCGTCTGAACGTATCCGATTCTCTGCGCTTAACATCTGATACACGATTTTCTCCTTGATATGCTGTGCTAACACTCTGATTAAGCTGCAGGTGACAAGGAGAGATTCAAACACTCAAGGAGAGTCAATGGAGGCCTTTCCTTGGAGCAGGTTTGTCTGTTTTTTCATCTCAGGTTGCAACGGGCACTGGCGCTGGCTGGAGCTACTGACTGGGGCTGATCTGAGGGAAGCTCAGGGTGTCCAGAAGAGCTCAGTGGTGGCTGGTAGTTGCAGGTGAGCAGCTGGAAGCTGCAGGAAGATGTTGTCACCTGGCGTTCAAGAGGGAAACAAAAGGAGGGATGTGAAGCAGAGCAAGTAGTGGTTGTTGCCTTAGTTTTGAGCTGTGATTACTTGCTGCGTGCTTGTGCTCCTTGTTGATCATCCACTCTTGAGAAAGCTACTCTGATCTTTGAAGCAACCAGCCCTTGCTTGAGCACTTGGAGGAAGGAACAAGAAGCTTCGAGTCCAACAGTGAGAAGACACGAGGAAAGGGTTCTTGCGTGAGATCGTCGCTGGGTGGAGCTCAGAGGGAGCTTGCTGTGTTCTTGTCTTTGCTAAGTGCTGAGTAAGATACTTCTTGTGTTTCTTTGTGCTTAAACTATATCCTTGATTGAAACGTTGTGGAGAGGTTTCTCCACCAAGAAGGAGGTTGTTTACTATCCGGTGTTCACCGGGGCTTGATCTGCCGACGATCAAGGGATCGCCCACCTTAAGGGCACGCCAAGGAGTAGGAGCAAGTTATCCTCGAACCTTGTAAACCCTCATTGCTAGCGATCTTGTTTGACTGTTCTAGTTTGTTTTTGTTTTCTACATTTTTGCACTTCTCTACTTTCATTGTTTCTCCTGCGGTGCTACTAACGATTTGAGTGCAGAAATCTGATAAAAGCTTTAAGTCCAAGTGTTTGGCTATATTCACCCCCCCTCTCTAGCCATCTGGGTTCCAACAAGTGGTATCAGAGCTTGGGGCTCTGTTTTTGTGGATTAACAACCGAGAGCTATCATCCATGGCGTTGAGAGAAGACTTTAGCACCACCCGACCTCCTTTCTTTGATGGCGCTGATTTCCAATATTGGAGATCAAAGATGGAGTATTATTTGAAGATGGACATCAACACTTGGTTCGCGGTGAAGGAGGGTTTCACTCCTCCTAAGGATGATGAAGGCAAGGAACTTGAATCATGGCGGTGGACGGCCGAACAAACTCGAAAGAGTGAAACCGACACGAAGGCGGTCGTCACTCTACAATGCGGCATGAACAAAGACCAACTCATCAAGGTTAGTCCTTTCACAAGTGCAAAGGACTTGTGGAACAAGCACATCGAACTCCACGAAGGCACCCGAGATTCAAGAATCGCCAAGAGGGATTTGTTTCTCAACCAATTACAAAACCTTTCCATGAAGGAAAATGAATCGGTAAGTGAGCTACATAGCCGGTTCAAGGAAGTCATCAATGGGCTTCACTCGATTGATGAAAAGGTCGAGAATCCCGACCTTGTGAGGTATGTACTAAAAGCATTTCCAAGGAATGCTTTGTGGTTATCCATGGTAGATGCCTACAAAGTATCCAATGACTTATCAATTGTTAAGTTAGATGATTTGTTTTGTGAGATGGAATTGCATGAAATGGCTAACAAAGGCCCCAAGGAGAAGGGGATTGTCTTAGTTGTAGGGGACCGATCGAACAAGAAGAAGAAGGAGAAGAAAAAGGAGAAGGAAGTCACTTCATCTTCATCCTCTTCCGATTCCGAGTCCGATTCCGAGAAAGATGGCAGCAGCTCCTCATTCTCCGAGATGGCGAACTTTGTGAGAAGGATGATGAGAAGGGGTTGACGCTTCAAGGGTAAAGGTAACCCTAGTGAAGCTAATGTTGATAAGACTAATGTATCTTGTTTTGAGTGTGGTAGGAAAGGGCACTTCAAGAGTGAATGCCCAAAACTAAAGAAAAAGGAGGAGAAATCCAAAAGGAAAGAGGAGAAATCAAAGAAAAAGAAGAAGGCCTTGAAGGCCACTTGGGATGAGTCATCATCTAGCTCATCCGATGAAGAGGAGGAGAAGAGCACAAGGCATGTGGCACTCATGGCATTGGGAGATCAAGAGAACAGTGATGAATCATCCAACTCCTCAAACACGACTTCATCATCCTCGGATGATGAAGAGGTAACCTCTCTCGAACTTGAAAAATGTTATAGAGCAATTGCATGTTTAACCAATATGTTAATGAAGTCAAAAAATAAGGTTAAAGCATTGCAATTAGAAATTGATCAATTGAAATTATCTAGGGATGATAACATTGATGACTTGCATGTTGAAATGTTAGAAGATAAGATTAAGTCATTGAAACTTGAGGTTGAAAACTTGAAATCCTCGAAGGTTGAGGATGTGGATGATTTGCATGATGATTTGCTAGAAGAAGAAAACCAATCATTAAAGAGTGAAGTTGAGAGACTCAAGAATATTCTTGAGAAGTTCTCAACTAGCTCCAAGACCCTAGACATGATCTTGAATGCCCAAAGGGCAGTCTACAATAGGGTCGGTATTGGTTACTAACCCAAAGAACCTTCATCCGTGTCTTTGATGTCTAGGACTGATATGAGGCAATCTAGGACACCCAAGGTTCAAAAGAAATTTGTCAAGGCATGGGTGCCTAAGACTTCTTTAGTTGGTGCTTTAGGTCCCAAGGTTTGGGTACCTAATGTTGATGCAGTCTGGCCCTGATTGTTATTTTGGTGTTGACACCGATTTTAGTTTAGGTTGATTATGATTTTGATTATGATGATGATTAAGTCTTGATCAGTGATTAGGCATGGGTTGATTGAAATACTAACCTGGAGGGTTAGGTGTGAGAAATCCCGGGGAGTGAAGCCAGGTGTTGGAAATCCCGGTGAGTGAAGCCGGGTCCTGGTGAGTGAAGCCAGGTGTTGAAAAGTCCTAATTCGGAAGAGGTGGGTGAAAAGTCCTAGCTTGGAGGGCTAGGTGAAAAGTCCTAACTTGGAGGGTTAGGTGAAAATTCCCATCTTGGAGACTTAGGTGAAAAAGTCCTGGCTTGGAGGGTCAGATCCTAGCTTGGAGGGCTAGGTTTGGAAAAGTCCTAATTCGGAAGGGTTGGGTGAAAAGTCCTAGCTTGGAGGGCTAGGTGAAAAGTCCTAACTTGGAGGGTTAGGTGCAAATTCCCAACTTGGAGAGTTAGGTGAAAAATCCTTAGCTTGGAGGGCTAGGTTTGAGTCCCTGGATCGGTCTAGTGATCGATCAGGGAGTTGGCACGGTGCTCCTTCTTGGATCGGTCTGGTGACCGATCCAACGATGACTGATCGGTCTGGTGACCGATCAGGGAGTATATGTTTCACTCACTGCACAGCTCCTGATCGGTCTGGTGACCGATCAGGGAGCCCACAGTGAGTTGAGTTCCCCTATTGATCAGGTTCTGAACGGTCTGGTGACCGATCAAAGACTTAGGATTTGATTTCCGCGATTACTGTTCACTCAGACCTGGACCTATCAGGATGGAGCCTGATTGGTCTGGAAGCAACCTGATTGGTCTGGTGACCGATCAGGCTGGAGCCTGATTGGTCTGGTGACCGATCAGGCTGGAGCCTGATTGGTCTGGTGACTGATCAAGCTGGAGCCTGGATTGGTCTGGGGACCAATCAGGAGTATGCAGAAGACTGCTGGATCGGTCTGGTGACCGATCAGGGTCCTTCCTGATCGGTCTGGTGACCGATCAGGCGCAGAACTTTAATTCAAATATGCTGTCAGAAGTCTATTTTCACTGTCGATTCTCTGCTACTTGCTGATTTCTTTTTGATATGCATTGCAAGCCTCTATTGGAGTGTGCAGGTGGTAGCAGGTGATTCAAACACTCAAGGAGGGTCAATGGGAGGCTTTCCTTGGAGCAGGTTTGGATCTATTGTGTTTTCAGGTCTCAACGGCGTCTGGCGCAACTGGCAGCTGACGAAGGCGCGGCTGGCAACTGACGGAGGCTCAGCTGGAGGAGTGTCCAGTGGACTGAGTGCTCAGAGAGGTCAGTGGGTCAGGGTGTCAGTCAGTGGTGCTGATGGAGCTGGCGAAGTTGAGCAGGAGCTTAAGAGACAAAGCTGGATGCAGAGGAGCGGAGGCTAACAAGATAGAAACTTGGGAAGTTTGGCTGGGTTGTGTTCGTGCTCTCTGTTGCTTTGTGCTTGAGCGATCTTGTTGCATTCCTGTGAGAGCTTTGTGAGTGTTCCTTCTTGTGTGATCTCCTGTACTCAAGTTCCATCATCCGTGAGATCTGTGGAGAGGTTTCTCCACCGAGAAGGAGGCTCTATCTTATCCGATGTTCACCGGGGCTTGACCTGCCGACGATCAAGGGATCGCCCACCTTACGGGCACGCCAAAGAGTAGGGGCAAGTTATCCCCGAACCTTGTATATCGAGGTGTTAGCGTTGGTTTGTTTTCCTTTGCTTTGGTTGTTGTTTTTAGTTTTCTATTTCTGCATTTGCTTCCGCTGCCTAACTCTGAAGTGCAGAATAGATTTGAAAAGCTCAAAAGTTTTGTGTCCGATTAGATTCACCCCCCCCTCTCTAGCCATCCGAACTCCAACAAGTGGTATCAGAGCTTGGGGCTCTGTTCAAGGCTTAACATCCGAGAGCTTACAACAAGATGGCTGGAAGAGAAGGATTGAGCACAAACCAACTGTTGATGCAGTCTGGCCCGGTTGTTGTTTTGGTGTTTGACAATGGTTTAAGTTTGGTTGAGCGAATTTGGGTTAAAGTCCTGGTCGGGGACTGGGCATGAAACCCTGGTGAGTGAAGCCAGGTCCTAGCTTGTGAAACTAGGTTGAAATCCTGGTGAGTGAAGCCGGGTCCTGGTGAGTGAAACCAGGTGATGGAAATTTCGGTGAGTGAAGCCGGGTCCTGGTGAGTGAAGCCGGGTCCTGGTGAGTGAAGCCAGGTGATGGAAATCCCGGTTAGTGAAGCCGGGTCCTGGTGAGTGAAGCCAGGTGTTGGAAAAGTCCTAATTCAGAAGGGTTGGGTGAAAAGTCCTAGCTTGGAGGGCTAGGTGAAAAGTCCTAACTTGGAGGGTTAGGTGCAAATTCCCATCCTGGAGAATGAGGTGAAAAAGTCCTGGCTTGGAGGGTCAGGTGCCTAGCTTGGAGGGTTAGGTTGGATGAAGTTCTAACTCGGAAGGGTTGGGTGAAAAGTCCTAACTTGGAGGGCGAGGTGAAAAATCCTAGCTTGGAGGGCTAGGTGAAAAGTTCTAGCTTGGAGGGCTAGGTGAAAAGTCCTAACTTGAAGGGTTAGGTGCAAATTCCCAACTTGGAGAGTTAGATGGAAAATCCTTAGCTTGGAGGGCTATGGTGGATGGAAACTTAGCATGGAGGGCTGAGTTTGAGTCCCTGGATCGGTCTGGTGATCGATCAGGGATTCTGGCATGCTGCTCCTTCGTGGATCGGTCTGGTGACCGATCCAGCGATGACTGATCGGTCGGGTGACCGATCAGGGAGCACACAGTGAGGTTGGGAACCTACTGTGCTGCTCCTTATCGATCTGGTGACTGATCAGGGAGTATGCGTTTCACCCATTGGCTGGCTCCTGATCGGTCGGGTGACCGATCAGGGAGCGAGCAATGAGGTTGAGTTCCCTTGCTGAACTGCTCCTGATCGGTCTGATGACCGATCAGGATTACTGTGCAAATCGTTCTGGTGAACGATCCAGCTTCGCGGGCTTCTCACTAAGATCGATCAGGATGGTTCCTGATCGGTCTGGTGATGACCTGATCGGACTGTTGACCGATCAGGTGACACCTTGATCGGTCAGTTGACCGATCAGAAGGCTTAGCCTGCGAAACTCAGAAATCGCCCAATATAAGGGTGGATCGGTCCGGTGAACGATCCACGACCTGGGATCGGTCTAGTGATCGGTCCAGGAGAATCTCAAAAAAATCATGATTTCTGATTGAGCATTGGGGATCGATCAGGACGGAGCCTGATCGGTCTGGAACCAGCCTGATCGGTCTGGTGACCGATCAGGAGGCTCTCTGATCGGTCTGGTGACCGATCAGGCGCAGAACTTTAATTCAAATACGCTGTCAGAAGCTCTGATCGCGTCTGTTTTCACTGCCGATTCTCTGATACATTGCTGATATATTTTGATATGCATTGCTAAGCCTCTGTTGGAGTGTGCAGGTGATAGCAGGTGATTCAAACACTCAAGGAGGATCAATGGGAGGCTTTCCGTTGAATAGGTTTGGCTGTTTCTCATTCTCAGGTTTCAACGGGCAACTGACGCAGCTGGCGACTGACGGAGGCTCAACTGGAGAGGGAGTCTTCAGTGGACTTAGTGCTCAGGGAGGTCAGTGGGTTCAGGCTAGCTCAGTGGATGCTGATGAAGCTTGTGATGGTGAGCAGAGCTTAAGTGATGAAGCTGAGGCAGAGGAGACGAAGGGGACAGACAGAAAACTTGGGAAGTTGTTGCTGGGCTGTGTTCGTGCTCTCTGTTGCTTTGTGCTTGAGCGTTCTTGTTTCATCTTTGTGAGCTTCCCTTCTCGAGTGTCTCGTGTGCTTAATCTTGTATTCATCTACTGAGATAGCTTATGGAGAGGTTACTCCACCGAGAAGGAGGCGCTTGATATCCGGTGTTCACCGGGGCTTGATCTGCCGACGATCAAGGGATCGCCCACCTCACGGGCACGCCAAGGAGTAGGGGCAAGTTATCCCCGAACCTTGTAAACGATCCTTGTTAGCGATCCTTGGTTTGTATTCTCTGTTTCTGCAGTTTTATTAAGTTTGCTTCTCTGCATTTGTTGTGTTTCCGCTGCTACTAACTTAAGTGCAGAGAAGATTCGAAAAGAGCTTTGAAATTATGTCTGGCTATATTCACCCCCCCCCTCTCTAGCCATCTCGTCACCAACAAGTGGTATCAGATCTTGGGGCTCTGTTCACGGCTTAACATCCAAGAGCTTACAGTAAGATGGCTATGGGAGGAGAAGGCTACAGCACAAACAGACCTCCATTCCTCGACAGCACTGATTTTCCATATTGGAGGTCAAGGATGGAGTTCTACCTCAAAACCAACATGAGCATATGGTTTTCAGTGAAGGAGGGGTTCTCCCTTCCAAAGGATCATGAGGGAAATGAACTTGAGTTTTCAAGTTGGTCGGCTGAGCAAGTCAAAAAGGGGGAAGCAAATGCCAAAGCTACTGTCACCTTGCAATGTGGGATGGCTAAGGATCAGTTGGTCAAGGTGGGTCCTTTCACAAGTGCTAAAGATATATGGAATAAGATTATTGAGCTCCATGAAGGAACTCAAGACACCCAAATAGCCAAGAAGGACCTCCTTCACAGTCAACTCCAAAATCTGTCCATGGAAGAAAATGAAAAGGTAAGTGAACTCCATGGAAGATTCAAAGAGATTCTCAATGGCCTCCACTCCATCAATGAAAAGGTAGAAAACCAGGATCTAGTAAGGTTTGCTCTCAAAGCTTTTCCGAGGAATACTTTGTGGTCATCCATGGTGGATGCCTACAAGGTTTCCAAGGATTTATCAATTATTAAGTTAGAAGATCTATTTTATGAAATGGAATTACATGAGATCTCTAACCAAAGCCCAAAGGAGAAAGGTATAACTTTTGTGGCAGGAAACAAAAGAAAGAAGAAAGAAAAGGAGGAGGAAACTTACTGTCAAGTGGCTCTAGTGGCCTTAGAGGACTCGAGAGAAGAAAGTGATAACGAATCAAGCTCCTCAACCGCGCCTTCATCATCTTCGGATGATGAAGAGGTAATCTCTCCGGAATTAGATAAATGCTATAGGATGATAGCATGCTTAACTAAATTGTTAAAGAAATCAAAGAATAAGATTAAGTCATTGAAAATGAAGTAGAAAAATTGAAAACCTCTAAGGATGAGGTAATTGATGTTATGCATGATAAGTCCCTTGAGGATGAAAATAAAGATTTGAAGAGCAAAGTTGAAAACCTCAAGAATATTCTTGAGAAGTTTTCAACTAGCTCTAAAACTCTAGACATGATACTAAATTCACAAAAAGCGGTTTATAACAAGGTTGGCTTAGGTTACCAACCTAAAGAATCAAGTTTCATGTCATTGATGTCTAGAACCCATTTTAGATCACAAAATAATTCTAGGGTTCAAAAGGTTAGAAAGAAATTGACTATGGCATGGGTGCCAAAGTCATTCATTGAAGATTCATTAGGTCCCAAAATTTGGGTACCCAAAACCTCTATTTTTCGAATTATATGAGCATTAATTAAGGGGGAGTATCTATCAACATTGGTTGTTGATAATTGGTACTCCAAACCCATGACCAAGGAAAAATTATCATTCACATGGTGGTTATGGAAAATTCAAATTAAATGTTTTGATCTCCATTGGTTTAGTTCTTATAACAATATGATCTCTTGGCTAGTGATTTATGAAATTTCACTTGAGTAGTGAGGACATTTTCATGCAATGAATGATAGTATATTCATGCTTCAAAATAAATCTACAAGTTTTGGAAAAATTGCACGAAGAGTTTAGATTCACACATAACTTGCTCTTAGCATGAATTGGTTAAAAGAATTGGTTATATTGTTGCAATTTGTGTTTTCATGCAAGTTATGGTTTATGAAATGTCTTATCTCAAGTCCAAGTATGCCATGATTATCTTGTATGTGTTATAACACATAAATGCATGTTGAAGAACAAGATGAACATATAGTCTGGGCTGATCATTATAAAAATCTCACAAGGTATCACCATGAGTTTTAAAATTCACTGTTTAACCTTCTATGACCTAGTGATTCCCGTCTATCAAACTAAGGTTTCTTGATATGATCATGCTTTGATACAAACATGTTTTGATACTCAAGATCATGCTTAGAACATAATTGAACATTCTTTGGAACTGATCAAAATTTAGAAATTGATCAGAATATGATACAAATTTGATACAAGCATGTTTTTGAAAGGTTTATCATACTTTTGTTTGTATCATGAAATCTGATCATACCTTGATACTAATATTATATAGGCATGTTTTGAAATTTAATCATATGTTGATCACTTTCAAATTTACCATGTTTTCAGGAATCATGCTTTGAACTTTGTATTTATAAGTTTTACTCTCAAGATATATTGGAGATGTTGCATGATTTGATAATATACATGATAGTTAAAGAGATGCAAATCATGTTGTTTTCTTTGGGTAAAGAAACATGAATATTATTTAATGGAACACTGTTAGGAGTTAAAACTAATTGAATTAGGGTTTAGAAGTGTTTCAGAGTTTCTGAACTTCCAAAGTTTCTGAACTGTCGTCTGTATCAGACCTGATCGGTCCACCGACCGATCAGGGACCACCCTGATCGGTCCTATGACCAATCAGATCAACTCTGATCAAGGAACTCCCAGATCGTTCCAAATTGATCCAAAACCTCCTCAAGCCAATCTCTTCTCATCAAATTGTATCAGTGTAATGATAATACCACATACAAATCTGATACAAACCAAGTACAATTGAAACATACATGATCATCCATTGGTACAAACCTGGTACTAAGGGAGCACAAATTTGTTCAAGTGGTACAAACCTGTACTTAATAGTGATTTGATACAAACCTATGTTGGAATGTTCAAATTCATAAGAAAGGGTTTGTTGAGTAATGACTCTTGTTCTTAATGTCGTATTTCGAAATTATTTCTGAAATATCGAATATTAATAGAGTCTATTTCACTGTTACGGAATGCAAATTGTCAATGCAGTCTGATCAGGAACGTATCAGAGGTTCAAAAATTTTTCTAAAATCTGATCGCTCCCAGACTAATCAGATATCCTTCTATATCACGTAATCAACAGACCTGGTTGGTCAAGGAGACCAATCAGGATTATGTTTCAGATACAGTTGCATTCCTTACTCGTCCTATGAAGCATATACGTATTTGACCATGATATACTTCTGTATATGTCTTCACATGGAAGTCCAAGTGTTAACGCAGTCCGATCTTGAACGAATCAGAATTACAGAAATTTTTCTGAAACTTGATCGTTCATAGATAAATCAGAAATTTTTCTGTATCGATCATCAGTCTGATGGAACTGCGATAATTATTGTCATATGAATCATATACATACTTGACCATGATATTATTTGGTATATGTATTCATGTGCAATTCAAAATTATGCTTTGATTATTTTGGGTTTGGGGAGAGACCCATGTTTGAGGGGGAGGTATGTTCAAACTTAATAACCATACCCTTTTCGATGTTTGACAAGGGGGAGAAAATGGCTGATTAAGTTTATGGTTATTATAGGGGGAGGATCATGAGAATTGACCGGACTTCAATTGATTATTACCTAAACTTAAATCGGGTTGTCAAACAACAAAAAGGGGGAGATTGTTGATGCAGTCTGGCCCGGTTGTTGTTTTGGTGTTTGACAATGGTTTAAGTTTGGTTGAGCGAATTTGGGTTAAAGTCCTGGTCGGGGACTGGGCATGAAACCCTGGTGAGTGAAGCCAGGTCCTAGCTTGTGAAGCTAGGTTGAAATCCCGGTGAGTGAAGTCGGGTCCTGGTGAGTGAAACCAGGTGATGGAAATCCCGGTGGGTGAAGCCGGGTCCTGGTGAGTGAAGCCAGGTGATGGAAATCCCAGTGAGTGAAGCCGGGTCCGGGTGAGTGAAGCCGGGTCCTGGAAAAGTCCTAATTCGGAAGGGTTGGGTGAAAAGTCCTAGCTTGGAGGGCTAGGTGAAAAGTCCTAACTTGGAGGGTTAGGTGCAAATTCCCATCCTGGAGAATGAGGTGAAAAAGTCCTGGCTTGGAGGGTCAGGTGCCTAGCTTAGAGGGCTAGGTTGGATGAAGTTCTAACTCGGAAGGGTTGGGTGAAAAGTCCTAGCTTGGAGGGCGAGGTGAAAAGTCCTAGTTTGGAGGGCTAGGTGAAAAGTCCTAACTTGGAGGGTTAGGTGCAACTTGGAGAGTTAGATGGAAAATCCTTAGCTTGGAGGGCTAAGGTGGATGGAAACATAGCTTGGAGGGCTGAGTTTGAGTCCCTGGATCGGTCTGGTGATCGATCAGGGATTCTGGCACGCTGCTCCTTCGTGGATCGGTCTGGTGACCGATCCAGCGATGACTGATCGGTCGGGTGACCGATCAGGGAGCACACAGTGAGGTTGGGAACCTACTGTGCTGCTCCTTATCGATCTGGTGACCGATCAGGGAGTATGCGTTTCACCCATTGACTGGCTCCTGATCGGTCGGGTGACCGATCAGGGAGCGAGCAATGAGGTTGAGTTCCCTTGCTGAACTGCTCCTGATCGGTCTGATGACCGATCAGGATCACTGTGCAGATCGTTCTGGTGAACGATCCAGCTTCGCGGGCTTCTCACTAAGATCGATCAGGACAGTTCCTGATCGGTCTGGTGATGACATGATCGGACTGTTGACCGATCATGTGACACCCTGATCGGTCAGTTGACCGATCAGAAGGCTTAGCCTGCGAAACTCAGAAATCGCCCAATATAAGGGTGGATCGGTCCGGTGAATGATCCACGACCTGGGATCGGTCTGGTGATCGGTCCAGGAGAATCTCAAAGAAATCGCGATTTCTGATTGAGCGTTGGGGATCGATCAGGACGGAGCCTGATCGGTCTGGAACCAGCCTGATCGGTCTGGTGACCGATCAGGAGGCTCTCTGATCGGTCTGGTGACCGATCAAGCGCAGAACTTTAATTCAAATACGCTGTCAGAAGCTCTGATCGCGTCTGTTTTCACTGCCGATTCTCTGATACATTGCTGATATATTTTGATATCCATTGCTAAGCCTCTGTTGGAGTGTGCAGGTGATAGCAGGTGATTCAAACACTCAAGGAGGGTCAATGGGAGGCTTTCCGTTGAATAGGTTTGGCTGTTTCTCATTCTCAGGTTTCAACGGGCAACTGACGCAGCTGGCGACTGACGGAGGCTCAACTGGAGAGGGAGTCTTCAGTGGACTGAGTGCTCAGGGAGGTCAGTGGGTTCAGGCTAGCTCAGTGGATGCTGATGAAGCTTGTGATGGTGAGCAGAGCTTAAGTGATGAAGCTGAGGCAGAGGAGACGAAGGGGACAGACAGAAAACTTGGGAAGTTGTTGCTGGGCTGTGTTCGTACTCTCTGTTGCTTTGTGCTTGAGCGTTCTTGTTTCATCTTTGTGAGCTTCCCTTCTCGAGTGTCTCGTGTGCTTAATCTTGTATTCATCTACTGAGACAGCTTGTGGAGAGGTTACTCCACCGAGAAGGAGGCGCTTGATATCCGGTGTTCACCGGGGCTTGATCTGCCGACGATCAAGGGATCGCCCACCTCACGGGCACGCCAAGGAGTAGGGGCAAGTTATCCCCGAACCTTGTAAACGATCCTTGTTAGCGATCCTTGGTTTGTATTCTCTGTTTCTGCAGTTTTGTTAAGTTTGCTTCTCTGCATTTGTTGTGTTTCCACTGCTACTAACTTAAGTGCAGAGAAGATTCGAAAAGAGCTTTGAAATTGTGTCTGGCTAGATTCACCCCCCCTCTCTAGCCATCTCGTCACCAACACCGACCTCCATTCCTCGACGGCACTGATTTTTATATTGGAAGTTAAGAATGGAGTTTTACTTAAAGACAAACATGAGTTTGTGGTTCGCTGTCAAGGAGGAGTTTTCCCTTCCAAAGGATAATGAAGGAAAGGAGATTGAGTTCAAGTGGTCGACTGAGCAAATCCGGAAGGGTGAAGCAAATGCCAAAGCTGTGGTCACCTTACAATGTGGGATGACCAAAGAGCAATTGATCAAGATTGGTCCCTTCACCTCTGCCAGAGACTTGTGGAACAAACTCCTTGAGCTCCATGAAGGAACTCAAGACACCCGGACAGCCAAGAAGGATCTCCTTCACAGCCAACTTCAGAACTTGACAATGGGAGAAAATGAAACTGTAAGTATGCTTCATTGTCGATTCAAAGAAGTATTGAATGGTCTCCACTCCATTGGTGAAGAGGTAGAAAATCGAGACCTAGTGAGGTATGTCCTTAAATCATTTCCCAGGAATGCCTTGTGATCATCCATGGTGGATGCTTAC
Source organism: Boesenbergia rotunda (assembly GCA_024364735.1). NCBI lineage: Eukaryota > Viridiplantae > Streptophyta > Magnoliopsida > Zingiberales > Zingiberaceae > Boesenbergia > Boesenbergia rotunda. Next base: position 7,438 of record JAGFNQ010007606.1, on the reverse strand, counting down.
AAGGTTTCCAAGGACTTATCTTTTGTTAAGTTAGAGGATTTCTTTTGTGAGATGGAATTACATGAGATCTCTAACCAAAGTCCCAAAGAGAAAGGGATTGCTTTAGTGGCAGGTGACAACAAGAAGAAGAAGAAGGAGAAGAACACTCACTGTCACATGGCATTCATGGCACTAGAGGACTCGAGAGAAGAAAGTGATAACGAATCAAGCTCCTCAACCGCGCCTTCATCATCTTCGGATGATGAAGAGGTAATATCTCCCGAGTTGGATAAGTGCTATAGAGCTATCACATGTTTAACCAAATTGTTAAAGAAATCTAAGAATAAGGTTAAGTCAATGAAGTTGGCAGTAAAAGAATTAAAATCCTCTAAGATTGAGGATATTAATGACTTCCATAATGAATCCCTTGATAATGAGAATAAGATCTTGAAGGGTGAAATTGAAAATCTCAAGATTGTTCTTGAGAAATTTTCAACAAGCTCCAAAACCCTAGACATGATCTTGAACTCCCAAAGGGCGGTTTACAACAAGGCCGGTATAGGTTACCGACCTAAAGAACCGACCTTTGTGTCATTAATGTCTAGAACACATTTTAGATCATCAAATGTTCCTAGGGTTAAAAAGAAAATGACTAAGGCATGGGTGTCAAAGTCTTTGATTGAAGGTTCTTTAGGTCCCAAAATTTGGGTACCTAAAACTCTATCTTTAGAATTGTATAAGCATTATTTGAGGGGGAGCATCTATCAACATGGGAGGTTGATATTTGGTGCTCCAAACCCATGACCAAAGGCAAAATTGTCATTCACATGGATGGTTATGGAAAATTCGAATTAAGTGCTTTGAGGTCCATTGTTTTAGATCTTATGACAATATAATCCCTTGGCTAGTGATTTTTACGGTATTCATGTGTTAAAATACTTAGTCATGGTATAATCTACTTTAGTGTTTAAGTTCTTCCATGATCAAGTATGTCATGATTTTCTTGTATGTATGATGCCAACATGAAGAACACATGGTTTGTGAAAATCACTATGAAAATCTCACAATACATGATTAGACAAAGAACATGAGTTTAAGGCCTAGGCTTAAGCTTTTCTTATTATTTTGGAGATGAATCTAGATAAGTATGCCATGACTTTGATGTTTGAATGATTAACATTAATCTATGACATGCTCATTTTGATTAAGAATAACATGAACACATAGCTTAAATTGATCATGATGTGAAATAAGCATGTTTTGGAATTTTGATCATCCATTGGAATTGGCACAAACCTAATTTTGGTTAAGAACAATATGATCACATAGGTTATGATGTTTTAAGTTCCATGACTTGTTTGATTTCCCACTAATCATGCTTTGATATAAACCTGGGTTTTGGGACTCAAGTTCATACTTAGAACGTATTCATCAAAATTGATACAAACATGTGTTGTTTCTCCTCATAGAAACTCTTAATTCTTGATATGGAATAACACTTGGTTAAAGGACCCCATGTTTAGAACCAAAGTAATTAAAATCAATTGAATTAGGGGTTTGGGAATGGCTAAGAATTGAAACAAACCTGATTTCAGAATTGCAACAAACCTGATTTCAGAATTGCTGAAATCGGTTTCTGAAATCTGAAACTGAAAAACCTTCTGTCTGAACCCAGATCGGTCCACCGACCGATCAGGGATCCCTCTGATCGGTCCGGTGACCGATCAGATCAACACTAATCAGTAAGTTCCATGATTGGGTCAAAACTCCTCAGTCCGATCTCCTCTCGTTGAATCGTATCAGTTTAATGATCATACTACAAACAAACATGATACAATCCATTTACAATTGAAACATATTTGATCACCCATTGGTACAAACCTGGTACTAAGGGAGCACAAAATTGTTCAAGTGATACAAACCTGGTACTTAATAGTGATTTGATACAAACCTATGTTGGAATGTTTAAATTCATAAGAAAGGGTTTATTGAGTCATGACTCTTGTTCTTAATGTCGTGTTTCAGAAATTTTTCTGAAATGACGAATTTCAATAGAGTCTACACCCCTGGTCTGGAATGCAAATTGTTAATGCAGTCTGACCAGGAATGTATCAGAGTTTCAGAAATTTTTCTGAAATCTGATCGCTCCCCAGACTAATCAGATATGTTTCTATATCACGTAATCAACAGACCTGGTTGGTCACGGAGACCAATCAGGACTATTTTTCAGATACAGTTGCATTACTTACTCATCCTATGAAGCATATACGTATTTGACCATGATATACTTCTGTATATGTCTTCACATGGAAGTCCAAGTGTTAATGCAGTCTGATCAGGAACGTATCAGAGTTTCAGGAATTTTTCAGAAATCTGATCGATCCCCAGATTAATCAGAAATTTTTCTGTATTACGTAATCAACGAACCTGATCGGTCACGGAGACCAATCAGGATTATGTGTTGGATACAGATGCATTTCCTACTTGTCATATGAAACATATACATGTTTGACCATGATATATTTCTGTATATGGTTTCATGTGCAATTCCCACTTATTGACGTATGATGCATATACATTGTTGTCATGATACATTTTTGGTATATGCCTCTCATATGTAATTTGAAATTTACCTTTGATTATTTTGGGTTTGGGGAGAGACCCTTGGTTGAGGGGGAGTTTGACGTTTAAACTTAATAACCATACCCTTTTCGATATTTGACAAAGGGGGAGAAAATGACTGATTAAGTTTATGGTTATTATAGGGGAAGGATCATGATTCCCTTATGAGGATTGAATTGATTGATACCTAAACTTAAATCGGGTTGTCAAACAACAAAAAGGGGGAGATTGTTGATGCAGTCTGGCCCTGATTGTTGTTTTGGTGTTGACACCGATTTTAGTTTAGGTTGATTATGATTTTGATTATGATGATGATTAAGTCCTGATTAGTGATTAGGCACGGGTTGATTGAAATCCTAACCTGGAGGGTTAGGTGTGAGAAATCCTGGGGAGTAAAGTCGGGTCCTGGTGAGTGAAGCCAGGTGTTGGAAATCCCGGTGAGTGAAGCCGGGTCCTGGTGAGTGAAGCCAGGTGTTGAAAAGTCCTAATTCGGAAGAGGTGGGTGAAAAGTCCTAGCTTGGAAGGCTAGGTGAAAAGTCCTAACTTGGAGGGTTAGGTGAAAATTCCTATCTTGGAGAGTTAGGTGAAAAAGTCCTGGCTTGGAGGGTCAGGTCCTAGCTTGGAGGGCTAGGTTTGGAAAAGTCCTAATTCGGAAGGGTTGGGTGAAAAGTCCTAGCTTGGAGGGCTAGGTGAAAAGTCTTAACTTGGAGGGTTAGGTGCAAATTCCCAACTTGGAGAGTTAGGTGAAAAATTCTTAGCTTGGAGGGCTAGGTTTGAGTCCCTAGATCGGTCTGGTGATCGATCAGGGAATTGGCACGGTGCTCCTTCGTGGATCGGTCTGGTGGCCGATCCAGCGATGACTGATCGGTCTGGTGACCGATCAGGGAGTATGTGTTTCACTCACTGCACAGCTCCTGATCGGTCTGGTGATCGATCAGGGAGCCCACAGTGAGTTGAGTTCCCCTATTGATCAGGTTCTGAACGGTCTGGTGACCGATCAAAGACTTAGGATTTGATTTCCGTGGTTACTGTTCACTCAAACCTGGACCGATCAGGATGGAGCCTAATTGGTCTGGAAGCAGCCTGATTGGTCTGGTGACCGATCAGGCTGGAGCCTGGATGGGTCTGGGGACCAATCAGGAGTATGCAGAAGACTGCTGGATCGGTCTGGTGACCGATCAGGGTCCTTCCTGATCGGTCTGGTGACCGATCAGGCGCAGAACTTTAATTCAAATATGTTGTCAGAAGTCTGTTTTCACTGTCGATTCTCTGCTACTTGCTGATTTCTTTTTGATATGCATTGCTAAGCCTCTGTTGGAGTGTGCAGGTGGAGCCTGGATGGGTCTGGGGACCAATCAGGAGTATGCAGAAGACTGTTGGATCGGTCTGGTGACCGATCAGGGTCCTTCCTGATCGGTCTGGTGACCAATCAGGCGCAGAACTTTAATTCAAATATGCTGTCAGAAGTCTGTTTTCACTGTCGATTCTCTGCTACTTGCTGATTTCTTTTTGATATGCATTGCTAAGCCTCTGTTGGAGTGTGCAGGTGATAGCAGATGATTCAAACACTCAAGGAGGGTCAATGAGAGGCTTTCCTTGGAGCAGGTTTGTATCTATTGTGTTTTCAGGTCTCAACGGCGTCTGGCTCAACTGGCAGCTGACGAAGGCGCGGCTGGCAACTGACGGAGGCTCAGCAGGAGGAGTGTCCAGTGGACTGAGTGCTCAGAGAGGTCAGAGGGTCAGGGTATGAGTCAGTGGTGCTGATGGAGCTGGCGACGTTGAGCAGGAGCTTAAGAGACAAAGCTGGATGCAGAGGAGCGGAGGCGAACAAGATAGAAACTTGGGAAGTTTGGCTGGGCTGTGTTCGTGCTCTCTGTTGCTTTGTGCTTGAGCGATCTTGTTGCATTCCTATGAGAGCTTTGTGAGTGTTCCTTCTTGTGTGATCTCCTGTACTCAAGTTCCATCATCCGTGAGATCTGTGGAGAGGTTTCTCCATCGAGAAGGAGGCTCTATCTTATCCGGTGTTCACCGGGGCTTGATCTGCCGACGATCAAGGGATCGCCCACCTTACGGGCACACCAAGGAGTAGGGGCAAGTTATCCCCGAACCTTGTATATCGAGGTGTTAGCGTTGGTTTGTTTTCCTTTCCTTTGGTTGTTGTTTTTAGTTTTCTGTTTCTGCATTTGCTTCCGCTGCCTAACTCTGAAGTGCAGAATAGATTTGAAAAGCTCAAAAGTTTTGTGTCCGATTAGATTCACCCCCCCCCCCCTCTCTAGCCATCCGAACTCCAACACCTAAAACTTCTATTTTTCGAATTGTGTAGGTTATGATTGAAGGGGAGCATCTATCAACTTGGTTCGTTGATAGTGGATGCTCCAAACACATGGCCGGGGATAGATCATTGTTTACCACACTTCACAAGAAAAATAGAGGTAATGTTTCATTTGGTAACAATGGTAGTCTTAAGGTCATAGGAATAGGAGACATTCAAATATCCGAATGTCTTAGAATCTCAAATGTCCTTCTAGTCAAGGGGATGACATTTAATCTCCTAAGTGTCAGTCAATTGTATGACACGGGTTACACAATTGATTTTCAACCAAGTCAATGTCTAGTTAGACAACATGACACCTTGGAACGGTACTAGTAGGAACAAGAGTAGACAATATTTATCAAGTTTCATTTAAAAGTGCTACTAATGCTTTTGCTAAGTGTCTCATGTCAAAAGAAGAAGAGTCCACCCTTTGGCACCGGAGACTTGCGCATGTTAACATGAAGAACATCTGGAAGTTGGCCAACAAGGGATTAGTCCGAGGCTTACCAAGCATCAAGTAAGAAAAAGACAAACTTTGTGATGCATGTCCAATAGGTAAGCAAATAAAATCTGCACATAAAGGTAAGAACGTTGTAAGTACATCTACTGCTTTAGATTTACTTCACATGGATCTATTTGATTGTAGCACTATCATATCATTGAATGGAAGTAGATATTGCTTTGTTATCATTGATGACTTTACTAGATATACATGGACCTATTTTCTAAAATATAAGGACCAAACCTTAGATGTTTTCATTTCTTTTTGTAGAAGGGTTGAAAATGAAAAATCATCAACAATTAAGACAATTAGAAGTGATCATGGAGGTGAATTTCAAAATCAACGGTTTTTAGAATTTTGTCAAGATAAAGGGTATAGACATGAGTTCTCTACTCCTAGAACACCACAACAAAATGGTGCTGTAGAGAGGAAGAACCGTGTTTTATAAGAGGCTGCACGAAGCATGCTTAATGAGTACTCACTCCCGAGTTACTTATGGGCTGAAGCTGTAAATACAGCTTGCTATGTGTAAAACCAAGTCCTCATCCATAGATTCTTAGGAAAGACTCGCCATGAACTTTGGTTTGGGAAACCACCTACGATTAAACATCTTAGAGTGTTTGGTTGTAAGGTGTTCATCCTAAACACCAAGGACCATCTTGGAAAGTTCACGGCAAAGGCTGATGAAGGGATACTAGTCGGGTATTCCCTAATTAGCAAAGCCTATCGAGTCTACAACAAGAAATCTAGATTAGTTGAAGAGTCTTCTGATGTTGTCTTTGAAGAAATTCCAAAAGTCAATGGTCAACCAGAAGATGAAGTCCAATTCGAACTTAGGAGACTAAGTTTGAATGAGAGTTCAAATGGTGATGATGGTGATGAATCCGATGACGGTGAGCCTAGACAACCCATTGATCAGCCGGATCCTGAGGCTGAGCTTGTGTCTAGTGAACCCATTCAAGAAGCACCACCAACACCTAGGCAAACTAGATTAGCCTCTAGTCATCCCCAAGATCAAATTGTTGGAGACATCCACCACGGGGTTAGAACTAGATCATTCTTCCGGAATGAGGCTAATGAAGTTGCTCTAATTTCCGAAATTGAACCTAAAAAATTGATGAAGCATTAAATGATCCCGATTGGATCATTGCAATGCAAGATGAACTAGGTCAATTCGAAAGGAGTCAAGTTTGGGACTTAGTCCCTAGACCTAAGAAGACCACCATCATTGGAACCAAATGGGTCTTCAAGAACAAGTTGAACCATAAGGGAGAAATCATTAGAAACAAGGCACGCTTAGTAGCCAAGGGCTATAGTCAAGTTGAAGGCCTTGATTATGATGAGACCTATGCTCCCGTGGCACGATTAGAATCCATCCGATTGATGCTTGCATTTGCAGCACATCGTGGTTTCAAGTTATATCAAATGGATGTCAAATCGGCCTTTCTAAATGGTTTAATTAGAGAAGAGGTCTATGTCGAACAACCTCCGGGGTTTGAGAGTACCGAATTTCCAAACCACGTGTTCAAGCTCAAAAAGGCACTTTATGGCCTTAAACAAGCACCCCGAGCTTGGTACGAGCGGTTGTCGACTTTTAATTGAAAAAGGCTTTGTAAGAGGCCAAATAGACCCTACACTATTTCTACGAGAGATGGTGACAATATTTTTGTAGCCCAAGTATATGTCGATGACATAATTTGTGGCTCAAATAACAAGGGCTATTTAAATGAATTCATTGGACACATGGAAAGTGAATTTGAAATGAGTCTAGTGGGAGAGTTGACTTTCTTCCTTGGACTTGAAATCAAACAAACCCGAGATGGGATCCATGTGCACCAATCGAAATACACACAAGAAATGCTCCGTAAATTCAATATGAGTGATTCAAAAGAGGTAACCACTCCCATGCTACAAACACAAGATTAGACAATGATGAGAGTGGTAAACCTGTTGATTTGACTCAATATCGGAGCATGATAGGTAGTTTGCTATACCTCACAGCTAGTCGACCTGATATTCTT
>JAGFNQ010007605.1:0-41126 GCA_024364735.1 Boesenbergia rotunda | reverse complement strand
CGATCTGGACCTCCGAAGTGCCGCGCACCTCCTCCTGGAGCCTCCCGGTCGTATAGCCTCGTCTTTAGCGCGTTGTCGTTGGTCAGAATGATCAGAACGGTACTTAGCAGTTGTGTCTAAAGCAGAGGGGTCGAGGCCCCTTATAAAGGCCTCCTGGGGGCGCCCCGAACGCTGGGGGCGCCCCGGAAGACTCGGTCAACTCTTATCCTTGCGCCTACTTCGTTGCAGGTGATAAGACCTTTGACCAGGGCGCCCCGGATCTTCCGGGCGCCCATCTTGAACCCAGTCAGCGCTTATCCACTGCTTCGTACTCGCAGCAATGAAACCATGTTGACCAGGGCGCCCTGGTGCATGAGGGCGCCCTGCATTAACACTGCAAGGCTGCTTCTTCTGCTTGCTTTGTCTCCGGTTCTTGTTACCTGTAAGATAGACAAACACAAAGCATATATGCATATAATGTTAAGCTTAAGGACTTGGTTCGGACTTCGGATTTGCACGAAACCCTAGGTCAAACCGGCACGAGTTCCTATCCCCGAGAACTTGCCCTTCACCTACTCCTTTCAGGAGACGGTTGCCACCCAGCCCTTCGGGTGGACTTTTGCTTAGCTTCCGATACCTCTGGACCTCGAGACGCCCAAACCCTGACCCGTCTCTACTCCTGTCCTTAGTCATCGCTCAGCTAAGTTGCTTAGTCCCTCGGACCAAGTCTTCATTTCCTAGCAGTCCTTCGCCAGGTGCCTAGCAGCCCTTCGCTAGGTCTTTGTTACCAAGCGGTCCTTCGCCTGGTGCCTAGCAATCCTTCGCTAGGTCTTCTTTGCCTAGCAGCCCTTCGCTAGGTGCCTAGCAGCCCTTCGCTAGGTCTTCTATGCCTAGTAGTCCTTCACTAGGTGCCTAGCAGCCCTTCGCTAGGTCTTAGGGTTATGATTCCTAGCAGCCCTTCGCTAGGTGCCTAGCATCCCTTCGCTAGATCTTAAGGTTTCGATACCTAGCTTAACTAGGACTTTTCTTCAGCTAAGGTTACTTCTCTTTTGCTCCCCTTTGTCTGTTCAATATATCACTGACTTAAGTGAATTGTCAAACACTAAAACACTTCAAGAGGAACATCATTGATACAACTTGCACCAACAATCTCCCCCTTTTTGATGTTTGACAATAACTTAAGTTAGATTGGTTTAAGGGGCTAACTCACTATCCTTAGGTTAAAAAACAAGAAAAAATTGATATAAGTTTTGAACTGTATTTTTGATCTTTGGGAGAAAATTTTTCTAAAATTTTTCTAACTTAAGCACACCTCTCCCCCTTTGTCATACATCAAAAAAAATAAAATACTTGCACCAACATTAAAAACCTTTGGTTCTTTTTGAAAATACTTAGTGCAAAATTTTTGAAAGCATTGTATTTTGAATAATATATTGCAAAAATTATGTAATTTTTGAAAAATATAAGTACCTTTGAAAATATATTGAATTTTTGAATAATTAAGTACTTTTGGAAAATGCATAACTTTTGAAAGAATGTTATTTTGGAAAATATAAATGTTATGCCTATTTTGCAAGTACTAACTGTGTTTCGAAAATAAGTGTTTTATGAAACATAATATTTTTCAAGGTCAAGTAAATATTAATAGAATTTTGAAAAAAAATGATAGTACTTTTAAAAGAATATTTGGCTTTGAAAGACATAAGTACTTTTGAAAACATAATATTTGACTTCACTTGGTTAATTTTCTAGTCTGACACTATCCTGGGAACCCTTGTTGACTACAAGGACATTTTCCTAAGTGTCCTAGAAGTTTTCCAACCCAAGTAAATATTATAAAAAAAAATTCATAAGTCACAGAATAATAGGATGTAAGTTAATTTTGAAAAATGTAAAGATTTTAAAGTGATAATACTTGATTTGGTTTATCTTTCAGTCTGACACAATCATAGGAAACCTTGTTGACTACAAGGACATTTTCCTAAGTGTCCTGGAAGATTTTCCAAACTCAAGATATTATTTCAAATTAAAAAAAAACCAGATGAATTTTTGAAAATAATAGTAATTTTTGAAAATTTATACTATTTTGAAAGAATACTTATGTTTTCAACAGGATTTGTAAATACCGCTCATGAAAACATTTGAAATATTCAATAATTCTTTTAATTTGATCTCCCCCTAAACTTGACCTAGTCCTGGGAAGCTTGTTGACCACAAGTACTCTTCCTCTAAGTCTTAAGGGTTGATTCAAATTAAGGAAATGATTTAATAATTTCAAAACAATTAATTAAACAAAATTGTTTCAGAAGTTTGATTTATACTCCCCTTAAAGTTGACACATCCTAGGAGTCCTTGTAGATTATGAAGTGGACCTTCCTCTGTGTCTTTAGGGATTATCAAAATCAAACAAGACAGATAAGTTTTACAACATAAACCTTTTTCGAAAAACACAAGTGATAACGATTTAAAGCTCAGTTTTCGAAAAGTATTTTCAAATAATAGTAATATTTACAGTGTAGTTTTCGAAAGCCAAAAAAAATGAAAATCACTCCCCCTGTATACTATCCAGTTTGACTTTATCTAAGTGCCTTAAGGAACTTTAGTGTTGTCCTAAGAGGCTTGTGTCTAATTACGTGAGTCAAACAATTTTTGAAAAGATATAATTTTTGAAAAACGTATAATATGTATATTCAATCAGACAAGCATGAATTCCATAAAAACATTATTATGTTGAAGCACTATTTTGAAAATATATTTTTAGAAAAATATTCTAATGATTTTGAACAACAATTTTGAAAAACATTTTTCAATTTATTAGTCCTTAACATCTCACCCATTTTAGATGTATCAATACAACAAGCATGATTGCCTTATAAGTGTATTGTGAGATGCTTGAATCATTTTTCTTTAATTTATTTTTAATTCTAAGATTTAATTGAAGCTTGTGTTAGATTTGAATTTGACAAGAAGTAACTTGAATTTGAATTTCAAAAATTGGCTTCCAGGTCTTGGCGAGGCACTAGGCCTTCTTTGGCCGTAGCCTTATTGGATCATCAACTCTTTCCTTGACAAAGCCTTTTAATGAAATTTCATTTTCAAAATTACTTTTTGAAAAATTCTGGTCTAACTAGTTTGGGTCTTGGATCGGTAGCTTCGGCTAGTTCCGCCAAGATGGCTTCCCTGACGTACTATCATCTCACCTCCACCCAATACTAGGTTGATCAAGTTTCAATTATTCTTTTTCCTATAGCCGTTCTAAATTATGCATAAAATTTAAATATGAGTGACATGTCATATATTTAAAATAAATAGCAGATGCATGACATGGCAATTATGCATGAGTCAACCAATTCATATTATTAGGTTTCTAAAAATGTATCAAATTCTCGATTTGATACATGTCGTGTGAACCCGCGAATATGTCAACCCACTTTGACATATTTAATGTTATTAGTTTTAATTGTTATAGTTTGGGTAAAATTTTATTTTAGTTTGAGTTTAGGTCATTTAAGATTTTAGTTGAGTTCAGGTTAATTAAAAATTGATTGGATTAGAAAATTAATTAATCAATTGAGAATAAATGAATTTATGTTTCAATTAATTTGGATTAAATTAAATTTGAATTTAATTTAAGTTTGAATTTGAATTTAATTTAAATTTAATTTTGAATCTAATTTAAATTTCGAATTTAATTTAAATTTGAATTTCAAATTTAATTAAGATTTAATTTAGATTTAATTAAGATTTAATTTGAATTTAATTAAGATTTAATTTGAATTTAATTAAGATTTAACTTGATTTAATTAAGATTTAATTTGAATTTAATTTAATTTGGATTTAATTTAATTTTAATTTAATTTAATTTGAATTTAATATAATTTGAATTTAATTAGGATTTAATTCAAATTTAATTAGGATTAAATTAAGATTTAATTCGAATTTAATTAGGATTAAATTAGGATTTAATTCGAATTTAATTAGGATTTAATTCGAATTTAATTAGGATTAAATTAGGATTTAATTCGAATTAATTTGAATTTAATTAATATTTAATTAAGATTTAATTTGAATTTAATTAAAATTTAATTAAGATTTAATTTGAATTTAATTAAAATTTAATTAAGATTTAATTTGAATTTAATTTAATTAAGATTTAATTTGAATTTATTTTTATTAAGATTTAATTTGAATTTAATTAATATTTAATTAAGATTTAATTTGAATCTAATTAATATTTAATTAAGATTTAATTTGAATTTAATTAATATTTAATTAAGATTTAATTTGAATTTAATTAATATTTAATTAAGATTTAATTTGAATTTAATTTAATTAAGATTTAATTTGAATTTAATTTAATTAAGATTTAATTTGAATTTAATTAATATTTAATTAAGATTTAATTTGAATCTAATTAATATTTAATTAAGATTTAATTTGAATATAATTAATATTTAATTAAGATTTAATTTGAATTTAATTAATATTTAATTAAGATTTAATTTGAATTAATTTGAATTTAATTTGGATTTAATTTGAATTAATTTGAATTTAATTTGAATTAATTTAGATTTAATTTGAATTTAATTTGAATTTCATATTATCATGATTAATTTATAATTGTGGGTTTAAATGCATCATTTTCATTATTTCGAAAATTTCTTCTTCATCTTTATCTTTCTTTTCAGGTTTTTCTAATAATTTTGATTTATTTGAATTTTTGTAATTTTTATTGATTATGTCCTTTATCTTTGATAGTTCGATATCCTCCTTAGGATTAGATTTTTCAATATCCTTACAGTAGGTAGAGTAATTTGGGCCACTAATTATGGTTTTGTAATAATCTTTAATATTATCTATAATTAAATTATTATCTAGAAGAAAATTATCCTCACATATATTTTCAACATTAATCTCTAGATTATTTTTAAGATTTTCAGAATTAATTTCTGAATTAATCTTGAGATTTTCAGGATTAATTTCGGATTTATCCTTAAGATATTTAAATTTGAATTCGGATTTATCCTTAGTATTTTCAAATTTGAATTCGGAATTATCCTTAGGATTTTCAAATTTGAATTCCGAATTATCCTTATGATTAATTTTGTCTGAATTAAAATTATCAGAACTAATTTTATCAGAAAAATTATCAGAACTAATTTTATCAGATAAATTATCAGTATTAATTTTATCAGATAAATTATCAGAATTAATTTTATCAGATAAATTATCAAAATTAATTTTATCAGATAAATTATCAGAATTAATTTTATTAATTTCTGAATTGATATTTTGAATTAAACAATTAATTTCTAATATTTTGTTCATATTCACGTTTTGTAATTTAACATGCAAAAAGTTAATTTTACTATGCAGTAAATCTACTTTAACAGAAAAATTAACTACTTTATCACATGGCAGTGCAGGAACTTGTAAAACTTTTGGAACATAAATCTTGTGTACCTTCGCCGGACACTTATTTTTGTAATGTCCGTATTTCTCGCATCTGAAGTATTGCACGTGATCCTTGTTTTTCCGGACTCCTGGCGTTGGTATCTCCTTTGCCGTCGGTGACGAACGATTCTTACGAGTAGGGCACTGATTTTTGTAGTGCCCTCTCTCCCTGCACGTGAAACAGATAATATGAAATTTAAAAATAGACATTTTAAAATTAAAAGTACCTGATTCACCCCTGGGCTCCCCCTCAACTCCTGGCGTCTTTGCTCCGTCGGCGGTTAGTCCGGTGAAGAGCGACTCGACTCTGATACCAATTGTAGGACCGGTGCCGTCGATAGAGAGGGGGTGAATATCGATCGCGAAAAACCTTCGTGAAACTATCGTAATACTATAGTTCGTTCTGAACTCAAAGCGTTAGTGCAGCGGAAGATAAATAAAGAATAAAATAAAAGCAATACACAATGACACGCGGGATTTATTTATTTGGTTCCCGACCCCCCTGGGTCAGTACGTCCAAGGCCTATGTACTCGGCGTGAGTCCACTATTGGTCTCCTTTCCGGAATTTCCAGAGGCGGAGAAAACCCGTCTTACAGTTGATTTACAAACAGATAGATAGATAAAATTAATTGCAGAATGTAAATCAAACCAATACTATTTATGTCGAAGCGTTAGCCGTTCTGGACCTCCGAAGTGCCGCGCACCTCCTCCTGGAGCCTCCCGGTCGTATAACCTCGTCTTTAGCGCGTTGTCGTTGGTCAGAATGATCAGAACGGTACTTAGCAGTTGTGTCTAAAGCAGAGGGGTCGAGGCCCCTATAAAGGCCTCCTGGGGGCGCCCCGGACGCTGGGGGCGCCTCGGAAGACTCGGTCAACTCTTATCCTTGCGCCTACATTGTTGCAGGTGATAAGACCTTTGACCAGGGCGCCCCGGATCTTCCGGGCGCCCATCTTGAACCCAGTCAGCGCTTATCCACTGCTTCGTACTCGCAGCAATGAAACCATGTTGACCAGGGCGCCCTTCACTAGGTGCATAGCAGCCCTTCGCTGGTGCATGAGGGCGCCCTGCATTAACACTGCAAGGCTGCTTCTTCTGCTTGCTTTGTCTCCGGTTCTTGTTACCTGCATGATACACAAACACAAAGCATATATGCATATAATGTTAAGCTTAAGGACTTGGTTCGGACTTCGGATTTGCACGAAACCCTAGGTCAAACCGGCACGAGTTCCTATCCCCGAGAACTCGCCCTTCACCTACTCCTTTCAGGAGACGGTTGCCACCCAGCCCTTCGGGTGGACTTTTGCTTAGCTTCCGATACCTCCGGACCTCGAGACGCCCAAACCCTGACCCGTCTCTACTCCTGTCCTTAGTCATCGCTCAGCTAAGTTGCTTAGTCCCTCGGACCAAGTCTTCATTTCCTAGCAGTCCTTTGCCAGGTGCCTAGCAGCCCTTCGCTAGGTCTTTGTTACCAAGCGATCCTTCACCTGGTGCCTAGCAATCCTTCGCTAGGTCTTCTTTGCCTAGCAGCCCTTCGCTAGGTGCCTAGCAGCCCTTCGCTAGGTCTTCTATGCCTAGTAGTCCTTCACTAGGTGCCTAGCAGCCCTTCGCTAGGTCTTAGGGTTATGATTCCTAGCAGCCCTTCGCTAGGTGCCTAGCAGCCTTTGCCTGTTCAATATATCACTGACTTAAGTGAATTGTCAAACATTAAAACACTTCAAGAGGAACATCATTGATGCAACTTGCACCAACAGGAACTTCACCCATCTACACATCTCATGACATAACATCACAAACCCCCAACACAACATCCATTGCTCAAAAAAGGAACTCACTGTAGACATTACAAAATAAATTCCCAAGCAACCAAAATAAAAATCCAACCAATAGAAAACAACCCACGACAACTTCCAAGAACCATGAAACAGAGAAGGAATCAACCCCTAAACCAATCCAAATCCCCCTCTTTGATCTAAAACACAACTCAGATTCAACCACGGATTAACATCATAGATCCAACCATGAACTCAATCCCTAACCCAAAACTAGAAAATCAAGGCATGGCTACGGTGGAAGTCTTACCAAGGGATCCGATCGTTGGAAAAAATAATGGGAAGAAGGAGAAGCTTCAGCTGAGTCCTTGTCGCATGTAGACCTTGCATGAAAAAGGGGAAAAATTACGAATAGGGAGACTGGGGCGCAAACACTCGGTCGGTGATAAAAATCTGAGAAGAAAAGAGAACTCGGCCGGCAGTGGAGCTCTCGGTAGCCAACGCGAGGCCGCCTGTCATGTCGAGCACAACTAGGGAGAGGAGGATGGGGCGTTGGCTTGGTTGCGAGAGAAAGAAGAAGGCTCACAAATGATATCGGCGTAGAGATGAAAAGGAATGGGCATGTAAGTGGGGGAACCCATTTACAATTTAGCCCCTGCCATTTGTGTTATTAAAACTCAACCTTTTTTTTAAAACAAAGAACCCCTCCTAAATTTCAATATTTAACATTGACTTCTTATAAGAGTAGCTCCAAAAGATTGAAACCTTTATATCAATAATGGAGTTGGTATTGCATAAATAGCTTCAACCTGGAGTTGTTTTTACAATACCAACTCCATCTTGAAGCTGTTTATGAAACTCTAAGGGGTGTGCTACTTGGCACACGATCATAGATTCATGTGGAGGTATCATAATTAGAGTTGGAGTCCATAATTTGAATCTAGATACCAACCCTTTCCATCCCATGCTAAAATTTTTGAAATCTAAGACCCCTAGGTTAATCAATGAGTGTTAAATACCGAGTTTCAGGGGAGGCTAAATGGAAAATTCAGAATATAGGGACCTAGTTGTAATTATCCGAACTTGAGGGGCCTTTTTGTAAAAATGCCAAAACTATTAATTTGCCCTAACTTCCTCCCCCGATCCCCTGTAGCGGTTTCTTTTCCACCCGACGCCGCCCCTTTTCTTCTGTTTTCCCCGACGTCGCAAGCCAGCCCTAGCCTCTCCCTTCTTCTTCTTCTCCGGCGCGCACGAGCAGAGGATCGCAGTCCCTTCTTCTTCTCCGGCGCGCATGTGCAGAGCTTCGCAGCCCACACACACCGAGCCTTAGCCGTCGCCTCTCCCTTCGCGACAGCCACCGCCGATCGCCGCCTAGTCGCCGGAGTCGACCCCTCTCACGCAAGCAAGCGACACTCGTCTCTCCTTGAGTTGTTGCCCTCACGGAAACCCTAATTGCAGCCCTCTCCTTCTGCGACCACGAAAAAAAAAGGTAAGAAGATTTAGAATTTAGGTTTCATTGCTTCCCCGATTCATAGTGCCCTAATTGTTGGATCTTTTTGTGTTTGCTGTTTACGCCAAGTTCAGCACCGGGGAAGAAGTAGCGAGTCGTGTCATTTTGGGTGCTTCCTTTGGGTCTCGACCCTTCTGTTCTTCGTCTCCGTGTATCGGGCAGAGGTAAGGAAGGTTGATTTTAGGTTTCCTTGGAGTTGTTGGTTGGTAGTATGGTTTAGAATGATTCTAGTTTGGAGTTTTGATTTGCTACTGAGATCTCCTTATTGATGGTTCTGTTTTTGGTCAAGCTAGTGTAGAGAATAATGTGTTTTTTTGTTTCTCTTCTTGTGATCCTTGTTGCTATGAAGTTGTCGTGAGGTGCCAAGACTTTGAGAAATACTGCTCTGATTTTTGGTTCTTCTTGCCGTGGGTGGTAGAAGAAATCAAGAGCTCAACTCTTGGGGTTAGAGTTTAGAGATTTAATTGTACTTTGTAGATAGTGGTATCTTGGGTTAAATTTGATGTTTAACTTTATAGCCTAATTATGATAAATTAGGTTAAGAAGGAACAAATTGTTGTTCAATGAGTTACTTTGGTAAACCTGAAGTAAGGGTTAGATCCTATATAAGTTTAGTAGTTAGTTTAACTGTTTTATTAAATTGTATAATTAGTTAAACCTATGTATTGACTCAGGACCTTGATTCAGACTCGTTCGGTTGATCGTGGAAGGTCTTCGTATACGTTCTACATAAAAGGCGGGTACTTCTCCTTTGTGCTCTTGTAGTTTATTTTACCTTTAAGCATGGCTGTTATGTCTAAGTAGGTTGCTTGACCTTGTTCTTTGTCGTTATTTAAACATCGCCGTTGAGACTTATTCTTCGTTGATCTTCGAGTATTCCAAGTTTGTATCCGTACAGTCCTCTATTGATTTTCTATTCTGTAAAGTGCCGCTTGTACGCGAGCACTTAGAAGTTCATTAAACACCATAAGGTTTATTTGGTACTAGAAATACCCTACCTAGTAGTGTAGATGCATAATCGTTGGATTTCGATTTCTGGTTGGTTGTATCGATGCATGTTTCACTCGTTGGATTTTATTGCATCGTGGGTTCTTCGGTTGTTTGTGCATCGTATATCATGCACCATACTTGCACGTTGCATACTAACGACTGTTGGCTTACATTTGGTTAAGCCGTCGTTAGTCATATTGTTGCTCGATTCATTCAACCACATGTTGTCATGGTAGTGGTTAGAGTGCGAGTGTTTGTCCTGTCATGCCAGACAGTGACACCCTCACCGTTGTTTTAGAGGGATGAGCCGTTGGTGACTCACCCTCACTGTTATTTTTTTTTTGAGGATATTGTAGTTATGATAGCTTCCCCCCGATGTACCGTGGGTTTGGAGTGTTGACTTCCCAGCATCCTGTCCACTCAACCACGCCTTATGTGGTATTATTATTGTTGTTGTTGGAGTGGTACAGTTGTCACAGCCCTACCCACTCGGTCACACAGATGGGATGTGTTGACGGCTTGACTGGCGTCAGGGGTGACACATGTCATTGGATCATGTGCATACGTATTTCTTTTATGCATTTGTTTGTGTTTGATGCACTTATATGAGCTATGATTGTTGCATATGTTTGACATACATAAATATCTTGATATTATTGTTGTTGAGTTGTTCTATACCTGTTTAGTCGTTATTCGGACTTTATACCATGTCGTATTATATTGGTTATGCATGATTAGGTAAATCTGATATTTCTTATGGACTGTACCTTTTGATTCTCTACTCCGTTATCTTATTTATGCCATACTTATTATCTACTCATATACCTGCAGAGTCCGCCCGGACTCACCACCCCTGCTTCCCTTTTTGTTGTTTCAGTTAGCAGGTAGTGGTATTGCTTGGAGCCAGGAGATGATCCAGCTGCCAGTCCCTCAGTCTTTCAGTTTCACCGGGTGATTTTGGTTTGGAGTTGTTTCAGAGTTGAGTTACTTTTTCCGTATTGGGTATAGTTGTTTTGTTTTCAGCACTTGGTAAAGTTGCCTCTTATTTGATATCAGTTTTGCTTGTCGATATCGGAGACGTTTGAGATCTCTTTGGATTTAGTTTCTTTTATATTTAAGGTGGCTGAGCCACCCGTTATCTTTTGGTTGATATAAAACTACGTGGTTGTGTTTCATATTACAGTTGTGATGGCTGAGCCATCTTTTATTTATTATGGTGATGCCAGCCGCTTGTGGCTGAGCTATATTGGTGGTGAGATAAATGTATAAATTGTCCGCATATTGTCCGTCGTACAGGGGAGATGCTGCCCGATTTTCGTGGAAGCATGTGCCTCTGGGGGCGTGACAATGAGTTTAGGTCAAAACTCATTGATGGACTTATTGGACTCCGATCAGGCTCATTTCAGGTCCAGTGGTTTCACTTGGATCAGGGAAGTTTGGTTTTTAAAAACCAACTTCATGTTGAAGTTGGTATTTAAAGACCAGCTCCACGTTGGAGCTGATCATTGAAGATCAGTTCCACATTGGAGTTGATCTTTAAGATTGACTCCAATATGGTTGGAGCTAATTTTAGAAGGAGCTTGTTTTAGAAAACCAACTCTATTTATGATGAAGTCGATTTCTTAAACTAGTTGCTGGAGCTAATTTACTATAACCAACACTACCTTGCATAGAGGGAGACAAGTATGATTGCATGCAAGAGAAAGATTTTTTTGCATACAGATGAAACTTGAGAGGTATTAAAAAAATTTGGTCAAAGCCATGTCAGATGACCACATTGGATGTTGCTCATTTTCGCCCACATACGGGTGTGTAGGCTATCATATATGTAATACCCAGTACTTTTCATATATATTAATAGGAATTTTACTGAAATTTTTCTAGTATTTTTAGAAATTAAATAGGAGGAGAAAAGGAAGAAATTTTAGGCTGAGAAGTTGGCTGTTCAGGGTATCAGTCGACTGCCATCGTGGCAGTCGACTGGTGCCGCGGGAGAGAAAGAAAAATAAAGAGTTAAGTGGGCGTGGAGAGATTTGATCCCGCGACCTCTTCGGTTCAGGGCTAAAGCAGAAACCAGCTGGGCTAGGGTATCAAGCACAAAAAGGAAGGAGAGAAATAATGTTGTAGTGTAGTTAAGCCTTTTCATCAAGAGGTATATTAAGCCACTTAAGTCACGTTGGAAAGGGGAGGCTAGGGTTGTGGTCGGCGCGTGAACAGGGAAGAGAGGCGAGGAGAGGAGGCGAATTCAAGGGTTCTTCTTCTTCTTCACCTTCCCCCTTGAGTAGAGAAGACCTAGGGTTGCTTCCTAGGGCTAAAGGTGGAAGTTTTTCACAAGAAGGAGGGGAAAGGATTTCGTAGGGAGTTTTTCTCCCTGTTTTTGTGAGTTTTCTTCAAGACCGAGGTAAGTAAATCGCTCACCTGCAATAGGAGTAGTTTCGTTTCGAAATTCTCATTGTAGAACCCTAGTTTTCGAAAAGTAGAAGCATGGTTAAGAGGATTTTGGCTATTCTATGTTTTAGCTATTAAAGTTGCATGTTTTAGCATGTTAGAAATTCAATTTGTTTGTATTGAATGTAAGTAGGCCAAGCATGATGAGTTTTTACACTTTTGAAAAGACCTGAAAGTGAATTTTAGTTAAGGAGCACACAAGATGCTCCATGGAAAGTTAAAGTGAGAAAAGTAAAGGTTTTTAGCATGCAAACTTATGCAAAAATAAGTAAAGTGATAAGTTTAAGTATGGTAAGTAAGAAAAGTATTTTACTTTGAGAAAGAGACATGTACCGGGCAAATGTAAGGCCCATAGAAAGTTAGAAAGTAAAGTTCTAATAGGGAGCGGTGGCTAGCTACCTCGCAACTTATTAGAAAAGTGCGCATTGGTACATTGATACCATGGTACAATGTCAAGGCCTAAGAGAAAGTTGATTATGCTATTTTCAAGTATATAAGTATATGTGTGAGTGTTTCTTTTATTAGTAAGTGTTTTTAGTTCATGTGTAATTTGACACATTGCAAGCATGATGAAGTATTTCAAGTTGTAAGCATGTTTAGTTGTAAGTATTCTAAGCAAGTAAAGTTTTTAAAGCAACCTTTGAAATGAGCATGTTTAGTATCGATATGTGATTTTTGTGAGTAGGGATTTACTTACTAAGCATTGTGCTTATTAGTTGCATTTTTCCTTCTATTGCAGATAAAGGAAAAGAAAAGGTGTAAGTTGGGAGGCGACAGGACTTGCATTGGTGTTCAGTGGCGGCGGAACCGTGGAAGAGATCTTTGGGAATAAGTATTATAGAAACATTTGGTTATGGTTTTGGGTTCATAGAAAGTGATCAGTGTGTTTAAACTATGCCTAGAGACAAAGTTTGGTACAAACTTTAGTATATTTATGCAAGTGTTTTGTTAGTTTTGTTAAACTCCGCAAAGTTTCAATTTCAAGTTGTGGTATTGGTTTTGAGTTGCTAATATGCTTAATAAACTAGGGTAGAATATAGATTTGAAGTTATATCCTAATGTGAAGTGATAGTATGTGATTTGTGGATGTTTGAAAGTGGTTATCAGTTCTGAAATTGCAGGTTTTCAGGCGTACCAGTCGACTGGTACAGGATCAGTCACCTGCCCTATCGAACAGTAGCTTCTGTTCGATGCATCAGGCGCCTGCCAAAAGGTCAGTCGCCTGGTACCAGTCGACTGATATATAGCAGTCGACTGGTAACATTGCAGAAAAGTGGTATAGAGCAGCTGGTTAATGCTTTAGTGTTACAACTAAGAGATCTAGGGGTCAAATCTTGACAATGCAAATAAAAGGAAAGTTGTTTTGTATTTTTTTGAAAAAAAAGAGAAGGAAGAAAAAAAAATAAAGCAAGTTAAGGGAAGTCAAGTAGTAGTAACTTAAAGCTTAGTTAAGTTAAGCGACGATAAAGCTTAAGTTAGTAGATAAAAGTTGGGTCGTCACAATATATATGTATGTGTGTGTGGACTCTTTATCACGAGCCTGTGCATGATTCGACTTGAGGCACCTCCAATGTAATTGGAGGCACCTTGAGTGATTTTTTTTGAAATACTGATTGAGATGCCTCCTAGTATGGGTGACATCTCGATTTTTTTTAAATTAATATTTCCTGACACAAATCCTAAATATATATAATATATACCTTATTAGCATTTAATTTTTTCAATAATTTACCAAAAGGAGCACTTATATTTGCGAATTGACCAAAAGGTGTACTATAATTTGGTATTTACCAAAGAACGCTTTCAATTTACTACTCTTCTTGTTCTACCCTTAATTATTTCTTTCTTTTCTTTCCTCTCTCTTATGCATGCAATTTCTTTTTTCTTGTCTCTCTCATATGCATGCAACCTCTCTTATTTTCCTCTCCCTTCTTCTCTTTCCTCTCTCTCTTGGATGCATGCGTGCATACATAACGTGGGTCTAACATGATTCATATTAGACCCACATGCATGCATGCATAATGTAAGCCTGATTATTTTCCATATGAGGTCTAACGTGGACCTGATATGATTCATGAATCATATCAGACCCACACACATTCATGCATAACGTGAGCCTGATATTTTTCCATATAAAGTCTAATGTGGACATGATATGATTCACACAAGGATCAAAAACATATGAGATCTCATCTTTCTAGCAATCCTATGTAACATATGAGATCTTTTTCACTATCTTCCTATGTTCCCTTTCTCTTTTTTTTCACTTTGGGAGTTTACACAAGTAGTGAACCTAGGGAAGCGATGTGTTTTTGGTGTGATTGTGAACAGTGTGTGGGGAGTGCTTAGACCATGGCAGGAAGGAGGAACACATGATCCTAAATGTATATAATTGTGATAAAGTAGTACAGTAGAACTTTTACCACTGTGTCTCTCTCCTCATGGATCATATTGAATAAATAATGTCGTCCCATGCATAACTAAGTTTATCCAATGATAAATTTATAGAATTAAATAAAAAATGAATTCTAACAAATACAGAAGAATTAATCTCAGAATGCAACCATTTCAGGCCTTGTGGTTTTTTGCATTTGCAAGGAGTCTAATGGCGCAGTCCATTGCATATTTCGGCTTCTTCAGAGATATTAAAATTTTATTAGAAAATAGCTAAATAATAAACTCATTCATATCAAGCCTGCATTCTGACTGATATTTTTCCATATCAGGCCCATCGTGAGCTTGATATGATTCATATCAGGCCCACGGGGTTAGAGTTTAGCTAATTTTTTTGATAACATTTTAACACCTTTAGAGAAGCTGAAATATGTAATGGACGCACCGTTGGACTCCTTGTTGTCTCAGAAATCCATAGAATCTTGAATTTGTCCAATCGGACTTGTCTAGGTAGATTAGTGGGTTTTGATCAAAATCCATTAATCGACCTATAAGACTTCATATTTCAACCATTTTAGGTCCTATGAATTTTTGAGATTGCATGGAGTTTAACAGTATCATCCATTACATATTTTGACTTCTCCGGAGATGTTAAAATTTTATCAGAAAAATCAGCTAAAGGTATACCCATTCATATCAAGCCCACGTTGGGCCTGATATGGATTCATATCAGGCATAATGTGGGCATGATATGATTCATATCATATTTTGTATTTATTTTTGTATTATTTTTGGTTTTTGTCTAACATTTCCTTAAACAAGAAATTTCCGATGTTATTCTCTCCCTGCCATTGTTCGATTCTGATCTATATGAAATCATGGAGATGATTTAGTACACATATTGTTAAATACTGAATTTTAAGGGGTCAAAAAGGAAAATTTTGAAACATAGGAGTGTAGTTATAATTATCCAAATTTAGAGGGCTATTTTGTAAAATACCCAAAAACTAATAAAAGCCCCCTAACTTCCCTCATTAATTCCCTCATCTCCCGATTCCCCTTCTCTGGCCCGATGCTCCATCGCGACAACCACCCGAGCACCGTCGATCCCCAACTGCTCTTCTCATCCTTCTCTGCCTTTCCTCTTTCTCCTCCATTAAGGGATCTCAACGACACTCCTTAGATTGCCTATGTTAGCTGCGGGCTCAATCGATTAGAGCAGTTTGGGGCATCGCCAAGTTTGGGGGTCGGCGATCCGATTCCTTCGCGGGGAACCAACGAGCGTGAAGCCATTGTTGGTAGGCTTTCTGACCTATTTATGTTGATACTCCGAAACTTTTGCTTCATCTTGGTCTATGAGTTAACATCATGTTTTAAGGGTCGACCCAATGTGGTGGCTTGCTTTGCATCGGTCAGAATTTTGGGTTGGCCACTGGCGTAAGGCTACCTGTTCGAAACTGGTGTGTTGAGGGATCCAATAGATCGGATGGCTTTGTAACAAGCTGTATAGAGGGTTGTCGACTAGTGATACGCCCTAAAGTTCAAACGTGTGTGTTAAGTTGTGAGATTCGTTTCCTTTAGTGTGTGTTTTTTTTGTTGTAGTGGGTGTATGCGTTTGTTAAGTTTTTTATGCATAATGTATAGCATTGTAATGTTAGTTTTGAATGATCTTGAGTAATCAGTAGAATGTTCTAATCTGCGATTTCTGTTTAGCTGAGCTATATGGTTTGGTTTAGTAGCTTGATCTATGGATTTGGTTTAGATCGAATTTGGAGTTGATTATGTTGAGATTATTTCTATGGAGTTTCCTTCTTATGTTGTGAGGTTTGTTTTATGATTAGGGTGGTTTCTTGGGTTAAATTTGATGTTTAACTTTATAAAATAATTATGATAAATTAGGTTAAGAAGGAACAAACTATTGTTTAACGAGTTAGTTTGGTAAATCTAAAGTGAGGGTTAGATCCTACATAAGTTTAGTAGTTAGTTTAACTGTTTTATTTAATCGTATAAATTGCTAAACCTTGTCATTGACACAGGGTCTTGATTTGATATGTATTGTTGATAGTGTGGGAGATTCTCTTTTTGTATTTGGACACGAACTTCTATAAAAGGCAGGTACTTTTTCTTTGTACTCTAGTAGTTCTTTTATCTTATTGCATAGCTTGTTATGTCTAAATAGGTCTGCTTGACCTTGTTTCTTGTTGTTGTTTATTTTATATCGTCTGTTGATACTTTCTTGTTTGTCCTTCGAGTTTAATCGAAACTTCGTATCCGTACAGTCTCTCGTTGACTTTCTATTCTGTAATGTACCACTTGTACGGGAGTACTTAGTTGTTCATTAAACACCACTAGGATGGTTGACATTAGAGACACCCTACCTAGTAGTTTAGTTGCATATTCGTTGGTTTCTGGTTGGTTGCTTTTGTAGTTGCATTGTTGTTATTCAGTTGCTTGTTGTTATTCGGTTGTTTGTGCTTATTGGTATCATGCACCATACCTGCACCGTTGCATACTGATGACTGTTGGGCTTCCATGTGGTTAAGCCGTCGTCAATCATTTTATTTCTTTGCCACTCAACCACTTGTTGTGGTAGTTGCTAGAGTGGGAGCAACCGTCCTGTTATGCCACACTCGACCACTCATGTACAGTGGATGTTGGAGTTGTAGGTAAACAGTTGACACCCTCACCGTTGTTTTCGAGGGATATCAGAGCTGTTGATAGCTCCCCCTAACTATCGGGGTTTTGGAGTAGTTGGCTCCCCAGCATCCTATCCACTCAACCACATATATCTGTGATATTCGTTGAAGTGTGTACAGTTGTCACAGTCCTACCCACTCAACCACACAGATGTGATGTGTTGGCGGCTTGACTGGCGTCAGGGGTGGCACATGTCATTGCATCATATGCATCTGTTGTATTTATGCATTTTCTTGTGTTTGTTGCATTTATATGAGCTATGGTTGCTGCATTTGATTGACATGCATATTTGTTGATACTATGCTATGTCGTATGTGTTTTACGTTATTTTATATATGTTTTGAGTTTCTCTACTTTCCTAGAGATTGCACACGGTTGTATTCTGTTGTTTCTTTTATCTTTATTATGTCATGCTATTGTCTACTCATATACCTGCAGAGTCTGCCCAGACTCACCACCCCTTCTTTCTATTTTTGTTTCAGGTAGTAAGTAGTTACATTACTTAGAGCCAGGAGAGGATTCAATTGCCAGTCCCACGATGTTGAGTTTGTTTCCGTATTTGGTTTTACTATCGTAGTACTTATTTCTGCTTTCCATATTTTCGTATTTACTTCATGGGCTGTTATATATTTTATTAGTCCAATATTGTCGTAGTCTTATGTTGGAGTTTTCTTTGTATTCGGACTTTTTATTAGCTTTATTTATGCTAAAAGACATTTACAGTTTTGAAATGTTTAAGCTTAGTTTATCTTTATCTTTTATGTTGGTGCCCCGGTTGGTTTTGATGTGATCAACCAAGTTAGGTTAGGTTCTGTTGGTTTTAATCCCTCTGTTAAGTGTGCAGGAGCTTAGGTACGGAGGAAGTCGAGTGTAAGATGTAGCGGACGAGAAGGATTGTGCGGAGAAGTGAGCCGACGGGCTCGGTACAATCCGAGGGACGCGGAAGCTGCGGAAGAGTACACCGGTGAAGCGAGAAGGACGTGCGCGGTGTCCGAGGGACGAGAAGCCGGGAGGAAGGACGCTCGAGGGGCGAAATGTCGGAGTCGGGTTCGGGTGAGCCTAACTTCGGTTGGCCGGAAATCACCCAGAAGACGAAGAACTAAAAGACTGGTTAGTTTGACCATGTCAAACTGGGCACTCGAAAAACAAAGGATTTATTTGCTCAAAAAATGAAGGACTTACTTACTGGTAAGAAGAATAGAACCCACGACCTCAAAGATACACATTGAGGTGCTTATCACTTCGGATAGTAAGTAATGACAACAAAATGTTGCCGATATTACTACTTAGAGATTCCAACAGCCATCTCGAGGAAAGATAAAGTTTTAATTAAACTTTATTTTTTAAAGGATAATGTTACATTATCTTTTAATCAAATCCAATGGATGCAATTTAATCCCATCCAAGGTCAACCATCCAGATTACATCCATGGATCAACGGCCAAGAGAAAAGTCATCAACAATCAACAATCCAGATTTATTCTCTTAGGCTATAAATAGACTTAGAGGTTTTGCTTTAATATTCATTCAATTCATTCTTGTAATTCTCTCTAAAGTCTAGCGTGCTTTTGTTGTAAGGCTTCTCCGCCACAAGGAGATTTTAATTGAGCGTCCATTGCCTTGGAAGCAACGTTCTTAGTTGCGACCAAGTTTTTTTTAAAAGATGAGTGCCTTCCATTTCATATTTTATTAGTCGTCTATTCACCCCCCTCTAGCCGGACCAACCCGTTCCAACAAGTGGTATCAGAGCCAGGCCGCCGCAGAAGGACTAACCGTCAACTGCAGCAAATTTAAGATGGTTGGACCAGTGATATACCCGCCTAGGTTTGAGGGGGAGTTCGCGGCATGGAAACGGAAGATGCAAGTTTTTTTTTACTACGGATTATGAATTATTAATTATTATGAAAAATGGCTATGCAGCTCCCAAAGACAATGAAGGAAAGATTAAGGATCCTGATTCTTGGAACAAGAAGGAACAAGTTGATTCTGTAGCAAAGGGAAAGGCAGAATTTCATCTGCTGGCCGTCCTCCCAGAGCAAGATGTGAACTGGATCGGTAAGTACGAATTGGCGAAGGAACTTTGGGAAAAGTTCTTGGAACTGCACGAAGGAACAGCAAAACTTGCGCGACGAGATGTTCTTCGAAGCCGACTGACCAATCTACGGATGGAAGACGGAGAACCTGTTGCGAGATTACATGCAAAGGTAAAAGAACTAATCATAAGCCTCGAAAATCTCGGAGAAAAGGTAACTAACCGCGATGCTCAAAGGTACGCTCTAAACGCGTTTCCGAGAACCCCGGAATGGACCTTGGTAATCGATGTGTATTATATTTTAAAAAATCTAGAAATAAGCACTTTAGAACAGTTATTTTCTACTTTGGAACTTCACGAATCTCGCTTTGTAGAAAAGAACATGAAAGCTGACAACATTGCGCTAAACACAAGGAAGATCCAACTCGACGAAGAATCTTCAGCGGATGATGAAGAAACAACACTAGCGGTAAGAAAATTATGTAAATTCATTAATACTAACCACTCAAAAAGGGTGCAGAGAAAGAAAAAAATGAATGGTCCGATGCTACAACTGCAATGAGGGACACCTGAAAGATCAGTGCCCTAAACTCAAGAACCAGCCAAAGAAGAAAAAAGCACTAAAAGCCACCTGGGACGAAACCTCGTCAGATGAATCAGAAGCCGAAGAGTTCGTCGGACTTGCATTGATGGCAAGCCACTAGGACGAAGATGAAGAAAGCACCTCGGGAGAAAGCAGCAATGAAGAGAAAGATCCTAACTTCGAAACCGACCCGGTAAGTGAGGTATGTCTACTTCCACCTGCTCGAATCTACTCGGTAATAAAATCCATGCTTAAGTCGATGAATAAATTGGAGATAGAAAACTCTGAGTTAAAAGAAAGATTTGACACTGTATGCTCATCTGTTCTATCCGACCAATTAAAAACCGAAAATGAAAATTTGAAGAATCTAGTGGAGAAATTAGAAAATGATATTGCATGTTTAAGAATGAAAAAGAATTTTTATCCTAAAAATCTGAATTGGTATGTTAAAAATCATAAGGGCCAGATTAGGAAAATTCCTAGAAATTATATTCCTCCAAAGTTTTTGATTAACCCCGTAGATGAAAATTTATTTTAGGTTCCAAAATTTATTTTAAACTGATAAGTTTTTTTTATTTATGTGTAGAATTCTTTTACAAAAGTTATGTTAATATTTTTCAAATATTTTTGGTCAAAATTTGAAATTAAAATTTTAAAAATAGATAAATAAATTATTTTTATTTGATCTAATTTTTCATGATTCAGATATAGTGGAAAAACTTATTATAATTTTTTTTAAAAAAATGGAATTAACTTTGAAAAAAATATGCCATTTTAAATTTAAAAAATTTATGATAATGCGATTCTTTTTACTTAGAATATTTGTTATTACACTTAAAATTTTTCTTTATTCCTTCCCTATTTTTTTGTCCCATTTTTGCTGTGATCAAAGGGGGAGAGTAGTTCGGGGGAGGTTATGTACATGATTGAAAAAAATTTTATGCTTAATTCTGTTACAATACTGTTATTGTTTGTTGTTTATCCCTAACTAAACTTGGGTTGATGCACATCAAAAAGGGGAGATTGTTGGTGCCCCGGTTAGTTTTGATGTGATCAACCAAGTTAGGTTAGGTTCTGTTAGTTTTAATCCCTCTGCTAAGTGTGCAGGAGCTTAGGTACGGAGGAAGTCGAGCGTAAGACGTAGCGGACGAGAAGGATTGTGCGGGGAAGTGAGCCGACGGGCTCGGTACAATCCAAAGGACGCGGAAGCTGCGGAAGAGTACACCGGTGGAGCGAGAAGGACGTGCGCGGTGTCTGAGGGACGAGAAGCCGGGAGGAAGGACGCTCGAGGGGCGAAATGTCGGAGTCGGGTTCGGGTGAGCCTAACTTCGGTTGGCCGGAAATCACCCAGAAGATGAAGAACTAAAAGACTGGTTAGTTTGACCATGTCAAACTGGGCACTCGAAAAACAACGGATTTATTTGCTCAAAAAATGAAGGACTTACTTGCTGGTAAGAAGAATAGAACCCACGACCTCAAAGATACTCATTGAGGTGCTTACCACTTCAGATAGCAAGTAATGACAACAAAATGTTGCCGATTTTACTACTTAGAGATTCCAATAGCCATCTCGAGGAAAGATAAAGTTTTAATTAAACTTTATTTTTTAAAGGATAATGTTACATTATCTTTTAATCAAATCCAATGGATGCAGTTTAATCTCATCCAAGATCAACCATCCAGATTACATCCATGGATCAACGGCCAAGAGAAAAATCATCAACAATCAACAATCCAGATTTATTCTCTTAGGCTATAAATAGACTTAGTGGTTTTGCTTTAATATTCATTCAATTCATTCTTGTAATTCTCTCTAAAGTCTAGCGTGCTTTTGTTGTAAGGCTTCTCCGCCACAAGGAGATTTTAATTGAGCGTCCACTGCCTTGGAAGCAACGTTCTTAGTTGGGACCAAGTTTTTTTTAAAAGACGAGTGCCTCCCATTTCATATTTTATTAGCCGTCTATTCACCCCCTCTAGCCGGACCAACCCGTTCCAACATTTTATATATATATAAACTACGTGGTTGTGTGTTTAATTTCAGTTTTGATGGCTGAGCCATCTTATGTGATGATAGATGATGTATTATGCCACAATTTGTCCACCATACAGAGGAGATGCTGCTCGATTTACGAGTAAGCATGTGTCTCTTGGGGCGTGACAATTTTTGGTATCGGAGCGATGTTTTGCGATGTTTTGGTGTCTGTGGGTTTATAGAGTTGTTTTACAAGGTCTTTCTGTATTTTACGGATTTGGTTGTATTTTTGTGGAGTCATTTTCTTGACATGGTTCGGTATGGTTGTGTTTTGGGACTTGGCAGAGACGAGATCTCTTCCGGCAACAAGAAGTAAGTTGGTTTTAAATTTTGATAATATTATATCTAAGTAATGTGTGTTGGTGTTGTTAACAGGTATGCCTCGTCGTATTGAGTTGTCTCCACCCCATGCTCGTGGTCGTGGACGACGATCACGGGGGAGGCCAGAGGAGCTCGAGGGAGACACGGGTCAGGAGGTTGAGAGGCCCACCAGAGTAGAGCTGACTGGTCGGGGACTAGCTCAACAAGACCCTTTGGGTGAGCTGAGATCTCCACCACTGAAAGTACCTCCTCCTTATCCGACAATAGTTCCAGTCGTACCCTCAAAGGCAGGTCCATCAGTGCCACCAGTGGCAATCCTTGGAATGCCATCAGTGGTACCCCCTGCCCAAGCAGGTTAGATTCTGAACAGAGCTCAGATTCCATTATTGGCAGCGCCTGTGAAGGGTCGGTTCACACTGCTCCATGGTGAACCAGATATGTATGCTGCTCGTGCCTGGTTGGAGACGTTAAAGGGCACCTTCAGCTATATGACCCTCACATACATAGAGAAGGTGGAGTTGGCTACATATCACCTTCGAGATCAGGTCGTCACTTGGTGGAACATGCAGAAGACTATTATTGGTGGACGGTCAATTTCTTGGGGTTCTTTTCGCAAAGCTTTTGAGGGCAAATATTATCCTGTTGCATTTCATACGGCCGACCGACAGGAATTTCTTGCTCTTCATCAGGGAGATCGTTCAGTTTTAGAGTATGAGGCAGAATTCAATCGCCTCGTGGAGTTTTGTCCTCAGTTGGTGGCTACAGAGGATGAGCGGACCACATAGTTCACTCAAGGCTTAGCTAGATATATCCAGTTACGTATGTCTGGATGGGCTCCTACTTCTTATCGTGAGGCTCTGGATCGGGCTCTACATATCGAGATGATCCAGCATCAGTTGCATAGAGATAAGAAGAAAGGAAAGTAGATAACTCAGGGTTCAGCAAGGACACAAAAATAACAGACTATTGGACAGAAGCACAGTAGCAGGAGTCAGAGTACATAGGAGACTTCTGAGCTTCAGTCTCGACCCCAAAAGTCTGGACGATTTTTAGCAGGATCGTCGCAAGGTTCTCAGCAGACCCGGAGGTCTGCTATTGGCGGGGCTCATTGTTTTCAGTGTGGATCCAGGGACCACAGCATACCAGATTGTCCTCTGGAGCACCCCATTTGTTATTATTGTAAGCTTCTAGGCCATGAGAGTCGAGGTTGTCCTTTGAAGGCTCGGCATAAGTCGGTAGCCGTTACTCCCCAGGATGGTTGATCAAGACAGCAGAGGCCACAACGAGGCGGCCGACAAACTCAGACGTCATCCCGACAGCAACAGTCAGGACGTCAGCAGACAGTTCCTCCACCAGTTTAGATATATTGTATGTCTGGGCATGAGTACCCCTCTCCAGCGGCGTCTCAGTATTCTGGGACGGGGTCGTACTATCAGCAACCATACCCGGTATACCAGCTAGCAGTATATCAGCATCAACAGTCGGCTGGAGCTTCGGGTTATCAACCCCGGCAGCCGATTGGACCTTCTGGATATCAGCCCCAGCAGACTGCTGAACCTTCATCTTCTCAGCCTCAGCAGGTTTTAGCTTTACAACGTCCAGCTCCAGAGAGAGGTCGAGTTTATGCAGTCACCAGAGAGGAGACACTTCGGGCCGATAAATTGGTCTTCCGTGGTATGATTTCAGTTTATGCATTTCTTGCTGAATTACTTGTTGATACTGGTAGTTCTAGTTCTTTTATATCATGGTTGTTTATGGGAAAGATTAGTAGGTTGCCTACCCTTAGATCACGGCGTCTATCAGTGTCTCTGCCATCTGGTGAGGTATTGGATATCACGTAGGAAATTAAGACGTGCCTATTGAATTTTGGTGACTATACTCTCACCATGGATCTGTCAGTTTTCGAGATGGTAGAGTTTGATATTATTCTGGGCATGGACTCATTGGCAGCATATCATGCCACAGTTGATTGCCAAGCGAGGGTGGTCACGTTTCGACCTCCGAACCAACCCTCGTGGGAATTCATTGGCACCAGAGATGACGGGATTTCTATTATCTCTGCACTTTAGGCCCAGAAGTTTATATCGCACGGATGTCAGGGTTTTCTATTGTTATTGATCAGCACTGATGATAGCAGTAGCCCTCAGCTCTCGGATGTTCCAGTGGTCCGAGAATTTCCAGACGTATTTCCAAAAGAGCTTCCTAGTTTGCCTCCCAGAAGGCAAGTCGAGTTTATGATTGAGTTGATTCCGCGGACTGCGCCGGCATCAAAGGCTCCATATCGTATGACGCCTAAGGAGTTGGACGAGCTAAAGGTTCAACTTCAAGAGTTGCTTGACAGGGGATTCATCCGTCCTAGGGTATCTCCATGGGGTTCGCCAGTCTTATTCATAAAGAAGAAGGATGGTTCTATGAGGTTATGCATCGATTACAGGCAGTTAAATGTAGTGACCATCAAGAACAAATATCCCCTACCTTGAATTGAAGATTTGTTTGATCAGCTGAAGGATACCTCAGTGTATTCTAAGATTGATTTGTGGTCAAGATATCACCAGTTGAGGATCAGGGATTCAAATATCCAGAAGATAACTTTCTGCACCGGATACGGACATTATGAATTTTTGGTAATGTCATTTAGGCTTACCAATGCTCCAGCAGTATTCATGGATTTGATGAATCGGATTTTTATGGAGTATTTGGATTAGTTCATTATTGTTTTCATCGATGACATCCTGATTTAGTCCCGTTCCGAGGAGGAACATGCGCGCCATCTTCGCATCGTCCTAGAGACGCTCCGACGGGAGCAGTTGTATGTGAAGTTTAGCAAGTGTGCTTTCTGGTTGTCTTCTGTGGGTTTTCTCGGACACATTGTTTCCAGTAGAGGTATCTCCATAGATCCCCAGAAGATCGAGGCTATCACCAGTTGGGAGCAGCCTAAGTCAGTACAGGAGGTGCGTAGTTTTCTCAGATTGGTTGGTTATTATCGACGATTTGTTGAGGGGTTTTCCTGCATTGCTTCTCCGTTGACACGTCTAACCAGAAAGTGCGTGAAATTTATTTGGACAGAGGCTTGCGAGACCAGTTTTCAGGAGCTCAAGCGGCGATTGGTGTCCGCACTTGTCTTGGTGTTAGCTTCAGGAGAGGACGATTTCGTACTCTACACTGACGCCTCACATCAGGGTTTGGGCACAGTTTTGATGTAGCATGGACGGGTAGTCTCTTATGCTTCTCGTCAGCTGAAGGAGCATGAGAAGAACTATCCAGTTCACGACTTAGAGCTTGCGGCCATTATCTTTGCCCTGAAGATATGGAGACATCATCTCTACGGTGTCACGTTTGAGATTTTCATAGATCATAAGAGCGTCAAGTATCTATTCACTCAGAAGGAGATGAATCTTCGTCAGAGGAGATGGATGGAGTTTCTGAAGGATTATGACTATACGATTAGCACAATCCAGGGAAAGCTAATGTGGTTGCAGATGTATTGAGCAGAAAATCCCGGAGTATTCTGGCTTGTCACCGGGTTATGGTCACAGACTTAGTTCAGAGCTTCTCAGAGTTGGAGCTGGAGGAGCATGATCAGACAGAGAAAGGGTCGTTGGTGACTATGGTTTCTCAGTCTTCAATCAGGACGAGGATTAGAGAGGCTCAGGCTAGTGATCAGCATCTGCAATTTTTAGGTAGCCAAATAGCCTCAGAGCAGCAGACTGACTTTACACAAGATGACGAGGGTATTCTATATTTCTGAGGGAGATTGTGCATACCTAAGTCACATCCGGTCATGGATGAGTTGTTACAGGAGGCTCATCGATCTCGGTTTGCTATACATCCTAGTGGAACTCGTACGTACCGAGATTTGATACGTTCCTACTGGTGGAACGGTATGAAGAAAGACATCACGAATTTTGTAGTTAGATATCTAGTGTGCTAGCAGGTGAAGGTCGAGCATCAGAGACCTGCTGGATTACTTCAGAAGATCCCTATTGCCTGAGTGGAAATGGGAGCACATCACTATGGATTTCGTTGTGGGATTACCGAGATCTCGTAGAAGACACGATGCGATTTGGGTGATCAATGATCGATTAACCAAATCTGCTCATTTCTTGGGGATTCAGAGGGCATATTCATTGGACAAGTTGGCAGAGTTGTACTACCGTGAGATTATCAGACTACACGGTGTCCCTCTGAGCATTATATTAGACAGAGACCCACGTTTCACTTTGCGATTTTGGCAGAGTTTACAGCAGGCTATGGGTATCGAGCTTCGATTCAATACAACCTTTCATCCGTAGACGGACGGACAGTCAGAGCGTACCATTCAGACGCTAGAGGATTTGTTGAGATCCTGCATTATGGACTTTGGAGACAACTGGGAAGATCACCTGCACTTGGTTGAGTTTGCCTACAATAATAGTTATCATTCGGCTATTCAGATGGCACCCTTCGAGGCGTTGTATGGTAGATCTTGCAGGACACCCACCCTCTGGGAGGAGGTTGGGGAATCTCAGTTGCTGGGTCCTCAGAGTATTCAGCGTGACGCAGAGCTAGTCCGTACTATCAGACGCCTTCTGTCAAAGGCTCAGGATCATCAGAAGAGTTATGTAGATCAGAGACGCAGACCCTTGGAGTTCTCCGTGAGCGATCACGTGCTCTTACGAGTATCACCCACGAAAGGGGTGAAGAGATTTGGGTTGCGAGGTAAGCTAGCTCCACGCTACATTGGACCTTTCCAGATTTTGGAGCGGATTGGAGCGGTAGCTTATCGTCTGGCACTACCACCGTCTTTGGCTGGAGTTCACAATGTGTTTCATGTTTCTATGTTGAGGAAATATGTACTAGATCCTGCATATGTCTTATCGGAGGTGCCGATTACACTCCAGCCAGACGCGACTTACGAGAAGGTACCTATGTGGATTCTGGACCGCGAGGAGCATCGGTTGAGGAACAAGACAATTCGGTTGGTCAAAGTTGGTTGGCAGCACCACTCTGATGAGGAAGCTACTTGGGAGCTCGAGGACACGATCAGAGCTCGCTACCTTCATCTATTTTCCTGAGGTGCGTATGGTTGATTTTTATTCAGTATTGATATTATATCTGGGTTGTTGATATCTGTTGTTATTGACTAGTACCTGTTGTGGTTGACTAGTATCCTGTTGTGATTTACTAGCTAAATTTGGGGACCAAATTTTTGTTAGTAAGGGAGAATGTTAAATACTAAATTTTAAGGAGTCAAAAAGGAAAATTTTGAAGCATAGGGGTGTAGTTGTAATTATCCAAATTTGGAGGGTTATTTTGTAAAATACCCAAAAACTAATAAAAGCCCTAACTTCCCTCATTAATTCCCTCATCTCCCGATTCCCCTTCTCTGCCCGACGCTCCATCGTGACAACCACCCGAGCACCGCCGATCCCCAACTGCTCTTCTCATCCTTCTCTGCCTTTCCTCTTTCTCCTCCATTAAGGGATCTCAACGACACTCCTTAGATTGCCTATGTTAGCCGCGGGCTCAATCGATTAGAGCAGTTTGGGGCATCGCCAAGTTTGGTGTCGGCGATCCGATTCCTTCGCAGGGAACCAACGAGCGTGAAGCCGCTGTTGGTAGGTTTTCTAACCTATTTCTGTTGATACTCCGAAACTTTTGCTTCATATTGGTCTGTGAGTTAACATCATGTTTTGAGGGTCGATCCAATGTGGTGGCTTGCTTTGCATCAGTCAGAATTTTGGGTTGGCCACCGGCGTAAGGCTACTTGTTCAAAACTGGTGTGTTGAGGGATCCAATAGATCGGGTGGCTTTGTAACAAGCTGTATAAAGGGTTGTCGATTAGTGTTACACCCTAAAGTTCAAACGTGTGTGTTAAGTTGTGAGACTCGTTTCCTTTAGTGTGTGTGTGTTTTTTTTGTTGTAGTGGGTGTATGCGTTTGTTAAGTTTTTTATGCATAATGTATAACAGTGTAAGGTTAATTTTGAATGATCTTGAGTAATCAGTAGAATGTTCTAATCAGTGATTTCTGTTTAGCTGAGCTATATGGTTTAGTTTAGTAGCTTGATCTATGGATTTGGTTTAGATCGAATTTGGAGTTGATTATGTTGAGATTATTTCTATGGAGTTTCCTTCTTATGTTGTGAGGTTTGGATTATGATTAGGGTGGTTTCTCCATGGGCGTGACACATATTTACTTATTGATCATACACAAACCTGTTTGTATCGTCTCCATTCTCTGCCGAATGAAAGCATATAGATATTCAAGTTCATGTTTACCCCATTGGAAATATTCAAAAAAATTTAACGATTAACGAGGTTTTTCCAACCTCGGATGACTAGCCCGGTCTCACGGAAGTTTCCCACCGGCCGCTAGAGTAAATCAAAAAGTACTCGCAATGGACGATATAGAAGTTTTCCAATGGAAATATTCCAAGTCTTGCAAGTGCTTGTCATATTGCATCATTGTTCAGCTATCTTTGTCAATTTATAGTAGTCAAATCATGTCACAAAATCAATAATTGGCAAATTATAAATCTTTGTGCAGGATCAGAAAAAACTGTGAACTACGAGAGATATTGTCTCAATCATTTCATGCTAATCTTTTCACTGCATGTGCTTAAATTGTTTAGACAAAATTGATTGCTGAGAATGAAAAAAAATGTAGTTGATATTGCTAGTTTATACATACATACGATCAGCATGCCTATATAATTTATATCGGAAGAGCTCCTAAACTATCTTGTTTATATCTTTCTTAGATCATAATCTTTTCTTTTTATTCTTTTTTATTTGATTGCTTCAATAAAATAGTTGATTCTGGAAAGAATTCATCAATATCTATTTGACAACTTGTCCTTCACTTCAACTTCCATAAATTCTATCACTAATGCTGATTTTTTTAATGCTTCATGCTTAACTGAAAGTACTACTAAATTTCATTCTTCACGGGGGTGATAGTACTCACCAAACTAAACTAAGACGTCTTAGATTCAATTTAAGATGCCTTGACTATTATTCATCCTAAGTAAATTTTATAGAAACAACCTTGCAAAATAATGTTAGTCCTGTTCGAATGTATACTAAAAATTTTACTTTTGTACAAGATATCTACATTTTAAAAGAGAATCACAAGATCATTATTTCCATGTTTATATTAGTATGTGCATATTGTCTCGTACTTTATATTGTAGATAACATGGTGTGTGATATCGCGCAGAAGATCATGTTATCAGTCCCTTGTAAAGTATAAGTAGAGGCTCACAACCTAGATGAATTTGGGCAAACCATCGGGATGGTTGTAGTGTAATTTGGTGTTGGTTTATCTTGACCATAGAATTACACTAGTAAACTTTGTGTGTATTGAGCAGGACCAACATAGAGGTGATCCAATTTATATTGACTTTATAATTGGATCAGACCTCAATTTATTATGGAGTACATGCTCTTAATCCAATATAATAACGGGCGCATGTACTTAATAATAATTTCTTTGATTTACCAATAGGCGAGATTTATTCTATTAAATCGATAGGCCCGATAAGTTGGGAAATAATATTATTTACATGGTATGCCGTTGATTATAGACGGAAATCGTGTCCTGATGAGTCAGGATGATGATGCCCCTTGATGAACTCATAATGTTCATCATGTTAAATCCTACAGGTGGACTTGGTCCAACATGATAATAAGGATGAGTGGTACTAATCAAGGAGTTAGATGTTGATTAATTAAAATTATCAGTAATTTAAATTAATCAACGGACATTCGATATCTTAAACACGGGGAGATGATTGTACTCATAATAGGTGGAGCCTATATGTAAATATGGGGGTTGGTGAGATAGTTCAATGAGGATCCTTTACTGGAATGAATCTTCATTAATGGATCGGGCTTTGATCCATTAGGTGGTCAAGACCCAACTCCTCCTCATGGTCCCTATTGTAGCCCTATAAATACCCCATAGTGTCATGAAACCAAGGATCCAATTGATCCAATACACAACACAACCCTAACCTTATTCTTCTCATCTACTCTCTCTGCTAGGGTTGAATTTGCGCCGGGTGAAAGGAGGGAGAAAGAAAGGTGTTTTCTCATCTTCATCACTTCCTCCTCTTTGGCTGAACCTTCAACAGGTCTAAGAGGAACACCATGGTGTTCGGCGAAGAGTAAAAGAGAAGGAGGAAGGGCTGCCGGCGGCAATCACTTGGTGGTTTGCGGCGCCGGCTGTGACCTTCTCTTCTTCTTCTTCTCTGTTTTTCCTTCTTTCTTCTTCACTTCTTCCTCCTTGGCGTGTGCAGGCTGGGAGCAACGGGAAGAGGTGGTCGGCGGCCGAAAAACAAGGCTTCTTCTTCCTTGTTGGCACTGGCGGGATTGAGAAAGAAAAGTAGGGTTCCGACGGGTTTGTGTTGGAAGAAGAAGAGGTCTCTTCTCTCTTCTTCTTCTACTTCTTCATCTTCCTCTACATCTTCTCCTTGGTTACCTTGTGGCCGGCACACCTTGGAGCTCTTGGATTGGCCAGCGGCGCAAAGGAGGAGAAGAAGAAGGTGGTCGGCGGCAACCCTAGTGGCTTGGGTTTGGTTGGCGCGAAGAAGAAGATGATATTGGAAGGCCTTGGTGACTTCGGATCTTGGTAGATCGTCGCCCACACGACATCCAAGAGGAGATGGTCATACAATAGAAGATCGTGAGATAAAAGGAAAGGTATAGCCTTCTCTTTGGCTCCTTATTTTCTATCATTTCATGTGGCTTTAATTAATTATCTATATTGTTAATTAATCATGATAATTAGTTATTGTGGACCCCAATGATAAACACAAAAATCGGTGATCCGCTTGTCGTCTTTTCCGCGAATAATTGGTTAGGCGAGTTACAAGGCATAACCATCAAATTTGGCCAAGTTGTAACTCGAATCAATTGGTACGACGACGAGACGGTCGTTTGGGAGATAGGTCTCCATTCGGATTAATTTTTTAATCCGTGAATATGGAGAGATTTCCCATGGACGACCCGACATTCACTTAGGAAACCTGCCAAGCTATCCAACAAGTCCAGAATAAACTATACACTACAAAACAAAGTTAACACGAGTATAGACCAAAAAAGATAGACTTAGTATTAAATAGACGACTCTGTCTTCCCAAGACTAGGATCCAGTCAAAGACCTCAACTTAGAGCTCCCAAATGGTTCTAAGCTGGACAGCGTTTACGATCCCAATGGGGACTCATCCTCATTGGATTTCGCTCCACTAGTGACTTACCTTACTTACCTTGTGCAAACTTACTCAGCTCCTTAACTCACTAGGTATTTCAGTCGACTGTCAAGTCCCGTGGACCCAACTGGACTTCATATTAGGTCTCTACCACCTAGGGTTCAGTCAATTGTCAGGCTCTGTGGACCCATATTAGTATCTTTCAAAATGTTAAGTTTGACACAATCAAGGTAAATTTTGAAGGTACTTGTAGTCGTTTTTTAAAAGAATTTCAAGCATGAAAAATTTAAAAATATTTCAAAGTTAGAAAGATTTTCAAAAAGAAATTTTTAGTGAAAATTTTGATTTTGGACTCTTCTTGAGCTGACACATATTTAGAATTCTTTTGTGAACTATACAAGGAAGACTTCCTATTATGTCTTAGAAATAGATCTATAACTAAGTAAATAAACTGAGTTTGTAAAGACATATAATCAATGTTTACATAAGTTTGCAGAAGAAAAACATATTTTCATGGTGATTTTTTGAAAAACATTTGTAATAAGTTAGTTTAAAAAGTACTTTCAAGTTAAAACAAAATTTTCAAAACAAATTTGTAGTATGTTTTCAAAAAAAAATTGTAAAAAAATATTTCAAAATACTTGATCCTTCTCCTTTAATGGTTGTGAAAAAATGCCCTACTTGTACGTGTAACCTTTAGGTACTGGCTCGCTATTAATAAAATAGTAATGTTTACTTGGTTAGTCAAATCAAACTATGTTGTTCAACTACAATTTCTTAAGAAAAATTACTTGACTTGATCACTATTCATTTGTATTTTATGCCCAGATCTACTGTGATGCACTAATATAAGCATCTGAAGTCCAGACACTACCCTATGCATCTCACACTATTTTAAATTTTTACAATCACAAACAAAATAATCTAGTATGTTTTGTGAGATGCGGCTGTCTAGATCTCTATGATCATTCTATTTTAGAAGTCAGACCTAGGCTAAGTTCCTCAAGTTAGTTTTTTAAAAAGTGTAGATAAGAGTTTTGAAAGATTAAATTTTTGAAAACTAAGTCAACAAGTAAGATTTTAAAAAATGAATGTGATATGCTCCTGGATCGCTCATCTGCGCGCGCTGCTTGTCCGCGACTGAGTGATCAATCGGGACACCCAGCTGATGACATATATAGCCATTAAGCACTTTTGGACAGAAAATGGGACAACATGTGCTAAGCTGAATAGAACATTTTTATTCCCGTAGCCGTCAACTGAATGTGATTTTAACCGACTATTATTTAGAAAAACAGTGTTTGATTGACATCAACTGACAGAGATGCCGACTAAATATGTGTGTTAATAAAACGTGTCGCTCACCCAACAGTCATTCGATGTGATTCCAATTAGTTGGCCCATCCAATTAAGTACTTTTTAAAATGCACTTGATGGAAGCAGTCCATCGAGCAGTTAACTGCATGCTACCATGCATTAAACACAGTTTCATAAAAATTATGCTTGATTACTAACGAATCAATTGAAGTCCCATAAAATGTGGTGATCCTATTCAATTATAAGTCAACTAAATGTGATATCAATTGGTTGGCTGTTACTAATCAAATATTTTTGCTGAAATTCAGATGATTGATGACTTCGAAGGGTTTCAAAATCTTGAAAGATGGGCATATACAAAGTTAGGGGATAATAGAGGCATGGCCGGAGCCACCCATGGGCTAGGGCTCCAGCCCAACCTATTTTTCAAAGCCTATGTAATAGTTTTTTATTTTATTAATTTTTGAACTCATCAAAAATAAATTAAATATTTAGAAAAAAATAATAAAATGTAAAATAAAAAAATAGAGATTATTAAATTATTAACATAAAATAAGTATATTGAGTTTAAATTAAATGGGATGTGAATTAAATTTAATGGTCAGATGAGGAGATGAATAATATGTTATTCAAATTAAAATTGATTTGATCGAGTTATGACCCAATTAAATGATAAGTTAAATTAATTTGATTCATTTAAAATAATTAAGATATTTATAAAAAACCTTCTCTTCCTTTTTTGTTTTTTTCCTCCACGCGCATACTAGCAACCACTGTTATATATCACCCTCCTCTATGCACCAACAACTTCACCTGACAACTCTCGTATTGCGTAGATCAAGGAGAATCATAATTTTACTTATTTTTGAATCTTGTTGTATTCTAGTTCAAAAAAATTATTATAGGTACAATAATCATTTAACATACGAGATAAATAATTTTTTTATTGATATTGAAAAATAATTAGTTAATTTGAGTTAATTATGATTCGTTTTGTATATGTTTAATTTATGACCGTCTCAAGTGAAAATTTTATCCATTTGATTTACTTTAATTTTCGTCTCATATATTAAGCTAATATTATTTATTGATTGATTTATAATTGTAGATTTTAAAATTGTGCGATTTTGAAATAAAATGTGACAACTTTAAAATTATTTTGAATATTTACGAATAATTATGATTATTTGAGTTATGTCATAATATTGGACGATAATAT
This sequence comes from Boesenbergia rotunda, assembly GCA_024364735.1. Taxonomy (NCBI): domain Eukaryota; kingdom Viridiplantae; phylum Streptophyta; class Magnoliopsida; order Zingiberales; family Zingiberaceae; genus Boesenbergia; species Boesenbergia rotunda. Next base: position 7,188 of record JAGFNQ010007605.1, on the reverse strand, counting down.
TTATGAAATTTTATGTTTGAATTTTATTAAAAAATTTATTATTTTAAATTTTGGACGACAATGAGCCCCAGGTAGTTATGAATCCTTGCTACGCCCCTGAATAGATGTATTATTATACAAAAATAATACACAACGTGAATTTATAGCGTGAAACTCAACGTGAATGATGTGACACTCCAATGACATCAATCCTCGACGGGTTCATCATGCCTCCCAATGTATAGTTTGCTTCGGGGCGACGGCCGGAGGCTACCAAAGGTGTTCAATTGATGATCGAATGTGTATACGAAAAGTGTTACATCATTCACGTTGAATTTCATATTGTGAATTCACGCTCTCTATCATAGCTTATTATTATATATGGTGCATATTTTGAATGAATACAATGGATGTTGCAATAGCATGTTTGTCGACCAGTGTTTAATGGATGTAGACACATCAATACATGGAAATTAGTGTTTAATGGACATATTCGTACAACCAGCAGCCAAATTTGTTCTCTCATATTTTACTAGGGCTTCTATGACCCAATGACATGCGAGAAACATCATCGCCATCAAAGAGAAGCAGAGATGATATCAAACAGGCCGCACAATCAGGGGCGTTAGCTAGGTGGAGGAGAGGAGGTGCAACCACCCCCTCTCATATGCTTTTTTTTTAATTAATATTATATATTTGAAAATCTTTATCATCATTTTTATTGATCGATTAATCACTATTCGTTGCCAAAAATTAAAATTTATCATATATTTTAAAAGTCGACTTAAGCTATTGATTGATATCACTTTTATTAAGAAATATCGCGACTTTAAATATTAAAAATATTAAGTATTGAATTTTAAAAATAAAATATATAATAATAAATTGATAAACTAAATTGTAGAATACGAATTGAAAGCGTTAAATTAAAATTAAATCAGATTTGAACTAAATCTAATAAGTAGGTGCGGAGATAATGATTGCATTGGCCCAAACCAAATTGATTTGGAATTGATATAATCAAGTTATTGCAGAGTCAAGTTTAAGATTTCAATGAGATTGATCGATTTAAACGAATTAAAATATTTTTTTTGTAAACCTTCTATTTCATTTTTTTTTCTTTCCCTTTTCTCCGTACGCATGTTGCAACTCCGTCGTACCATATGTCATTCCTTCATCAATCCCTCACTTTTATTTTCTCTTCATTGGCTTTTTCTCCGTACGCATATTGCAACTCCGTCGTACCATATGTCATTCCTTCATCAATCCCTCTCCGTACGCATGTTGCAACTACCTAATATTAAATATTTCAAAGTTTTTTGATGTAGAGTTTATATCTTAAATACAAGAGAACACTTAGGAAAATTCACTTCAAAGGTCGAAAATGGAATTTTTTAAGAATACTCACTTACCCTATGAAGTTTACAATAAAACCATCTTAAGAATTGAGAAAACAACCAATGTTAAATTTGATGAATCTAACTCTAATGACTCTAATCAAATCCAATATAAACCAACTGATTTAATTAGATCAAGTGCTGATGATTTAGATCCAAGTCAAACAGAAAACCAAGAAGATGAATTGATTGAGTCAAATCAAAATCAACAAAGATAAATATCCACACATGTTAGTTTAGCCCACCCAACTGATTAAGCAATAGGTGATCCAGACCTAAGGGTTCAAACTAGATCTGTCTTTAGAAACCTAAGTCAAATTGTCTTAATTTCTAAAATTGAACTCAAAACTATAAAAGAATCCTTACTTGACTTTGATTGGATTATAGCTATGCAGGAAGAATTAGCTCAATTTGAATGTAGTGGAGTTTGAGATTTAGTACCTTTACCCAAGGATAAAAAATTTATTGAAACAAAATAGGTATTTAGGAATAAACTAAATGAACAAGGTGAAACAGTTAGGAATAAAACCAAAATAGTAGCTAAGGGTTTTAACCAAGTAGAAGGACTTGACTATGATGAAACTTATGCTCCAGTAGCTAGGTTTGAATCCATTAGAATGCTCTTGAGTTATGCAGCCCATAAGGGATTCAAACTTTATCAAATGAATATTAAGTCGGCCTTTCTAAATGGCCTAATTAAGGAAGAGGTTTATGTAAGGCAACCACCTAGCTTTGAGAGTCTAGAATATCCTGACTATGTTTATAAACTCAAAAAGGTATTATATGGACTAAAACAAGATCCTAGAGTCTTGTATAAAAGACTAACCAATTACATAGTTTCAAAAGGATTTAACCAAGGTCGAGTTGATTCAACCTTATTTGTAAAAATCTTAAAATCTGGCATTTTCATTGCCCAAGTTTATGTAGATGATATAGTCTTTGAATCTACTAACTCAAACTTTTTACAAGAATTTACAACTTTAATGGAACAAGAATAGGTCAACTAGCCTTCTTCTTAGGCTTGCAAATTAAACAAACAAGTGAAGGAACTTTTGTTTATCAACAAAAATACACTAAGGAATTACTTAGAAAATTAGGAATAGAAAATACTAAAGAAATTAAAACACCCATAGCTATAAATCAAACTCTAGATAGTGACCCAAATGGTAAACCAACTGACCTCAAATATTATAGGAGTAACATAGGTAGCTTATTATATGTAACTGCAAGCAGACCTGATATTTTATTTGCAGTTAGCATGTGTGCTAGATATCAAACTTGTGCAAAAGAGTCTCATTTAACCCAAGTTAAAAAAAAATTTAGATATCTTGAAGGCACACTTAATATAGGCATGTGGTACCCTAGAACAACCCACTTTAACCTTATTGGATTTTCTGACTCAAACTATGCCGGTTGTAAATTAGATAGAAAAAGTATAAGTGATGGCTGCCAACTCCTAGGAACATCACTTGTCAGCTGGTTTAGTAGAAAATAACACTGTGTTGCCTTATCTACTACTGAAGCAGAATGTATAGCTATGGATGAGTGTGTAGCTCAATTGTTGTGGATAATGCACAATTCAAAAGATTTTAACCTAAACTTTAATAAAGTAAAAATATTCATTGATGATTTAAGCGCAATCAACCTAACAAAAAAATCCAGTGCATTATTCAAGAATAAAACATATTAAAATTAAACATCACTTTGTTAGAGATCATGTACCTAAAGGTGAAATTGAGCTTAACCATGTTGAATTCAAGTTTAATCTAGCAGATATATTCACTAAACCACTTTCAAAATTTGAATTTAATAACTTAAGAAGATAAATTAGAATGTGTATTATAGACTAGGATCCCACTGCTTACTTAGAACTCTTAAATTCCATTTCAAATTCTAACTTAGTTTTTACTTAGTTTTTCAAAACTTTATTGGAATTTTCAAAATCAAATATTTTTGCTTTTGAAATTTACACTTTCAAAATTGATTATATGCTTGAAAATATGATGTGACAGACTTAGCCTCGGCATCACCCCTAGAACAGCATGAGCTTATAACTCTAGGTAGCCTGCATCTCACAAAGCACATTAGGTTAACGCGTTTGTGATTGTAAAAAAAATATAGAATTGCATGAGATGCATAAGACTTTGCCTAGATTTCAGAATGCTTATATCAGTGCATCACAGCAAGTCTGGGCAATAAATTCAAAATTTTAATGATCAAACTAAGTACTTTTGGTAAGTAAATACTTAAATTGATCGACCAAGTAAACACTACTATCTTTTCGATAGTTAGTTAGTAACTAAAGGTTGGACAAGTGATTAAGGCCAGTACTTTTGAAAATCTTGTTTTAAAAATCTTTTAAACACTTTCACTATTTTTGAAAACCCAAGTTTAAATATTAATTGGTTCAAGGGGGAGCATTAAGATTAAAATTTCTTTTTTTTTTACTTTCTAAAATTATGTTTTAAAAAACTATGCTTGATAATTTATTTTAGTTGTTTTCAAAACACCTATGTTTTTGTTTCAAAAAATATCTTTTACTTAACTAAAATGCCTAAGTGAATTTTGACACCTACTTGGATATACACTCTTGAAGTTAGGCATTTATCAAAATCTTTTACCTGTCAACTAATTTTTTTAGGTGTTCCTTATCTTTGAAAACTACCTAAAAAATAGGCATTTTTGAAATATTTTGAAAAATTATTTTTGAAATTTTAATCTCCATTTAAGATTTGAAAATATTTTCTTAAAGTTAGTTGTTCAAAACCATCTTTTTACTATTTTGAAATATCTATTTTCGATATTATTTTGGTAAAATATTATACTTTCACTTCTTTTTGAAAATTTGTCTTTAGAACTAGTCTTGGAAAATTATTTTAATAGTTATGCCTTTTATAAATCTTGCTTTGAAAATATTTAAGAAATTTTATAAACAAGATATACTCTAACTTGAAAATTATCGATTAAATTAGCTTTTGAAAACTCATTTTCTGTTAAGAACTCATGTTGACTTAAAAATATTCATCTTTCTAATGGTTTTTTGGAAACAATACTATAACTCAAAGTTTACGTCTCTTTTGACATTTAGTTTTTTTTAAGGGATACTATGAACAATTCTATTTATGTTAAGTACTTTGAAAAAGACATCTCACACTTATCTTTCCAAAAGGGCACCTAAACCAATTTTTTTTTCCAACTAACTTAGTCTTTCAAACTACTTTTGCTATGGATTTTGAAACTGCCTTTATATTCTTTTAAAATCATTCTATTTTAGGTCTCCCCTTTGATCTAAATGTTGCTAATTAGTCTCTATCTTTGGTTTTTCTGTCGATACAATGTTGCTTGTGATATTCTTTCTTAGATGATAATATTATTATTTATTTTGATGAATGCTAAAAAATTAAAATATTTGAAACTAACCCTGATTTTAGAGCACTCATTTAATCTTATTATTATTGTTGTTGTTTTTTTTTAACTTTAACCCAGGTTGTCATTGTATCAAAAATGAAGAGATTGTTAGTGTAGTTTGTACTAACGGTCAAACTTAGATTTTGATGAATGATAAATAGGTTAAAGTTAGGTTTGTGATTATTTAACCTTACCGAGTGTGCATGTTTGAAAGGCTTAAGATCTAATACCGGGCCGAAGTTCAAACTAGTGGAGTCCTGGCAAAAAGTCCAGTTGGGTCCAAGGGGCTGACTATTGGCCAAAATCCAAGGTGGTACAGCCCTAGCAAAAGTCCAAGGTGATGGAGTCTTGGCAAAAAGTCCAGTGGGTTCTGCGGGGCTGACAACTAGCCGAAGTCCAAGTTGATGGAGACTTGGCAAAAAGTCCCGGTGGGTTAAGGAGCTAAGTAGATCTGTATAAGGTAAGTGCGTTAAGTCACTGGAGGAGCAAATTCCGATGAGGACGAGACCTAGTCGGGACTTTAGGGACGGTCCAACTTAGAATCATTTTGGATCCCTAAGTTGAGGCCTTTGACTAGATCCTGATCTTGAGAAGACAGAGTCTATTTAATACTCATATTTATTTAGTCCATATTGTAGTTATGCTAACCTTGTTTTATAGGATATTTGTTGTTTTGGACTAATATGATTTTATAGGGTTTAAACTGCAAAAGTTATTTCAAATGAATAGTGTCCGAGGTGCCTCAGTTTGGACTGGAGGTACCTTAATTGGTTGAGAGCACCTCTACACAATCTCCGATGAAGATGAGAAATCAGTGAACTAAGGCGCCTCGGGTTGAATCCAAGGCACCTCAGTTGAGAACTGAAGTGCCTCGAAGGGGATCCAAGTCACCTTCCAGAGGATAAGCAACGAAAGCAACGACTTTGGATCGAGGATAGGTTTCACTCAATCTGAGGTGCCTCAGTTGGGAACTGAGGCGCCTCAGATGCCCTTTATAAGGGTAGTGTTGCCGAAGCTTCAAAGTATGATCTTTCACTACTACATTCAAGCTTTTGTGATCATCCTACCGCATCACTGCTTCGATCGACTATGTTCGACCGCCACCAGAAGACTGATGCCAACACAAGAACTAATCCAGATCCTATTGGTAATGAAGTTATTTACTTATACTTAATTCATAGCAAATAGGAAGTGTAGGGTTGTTACATTTCTTACTCATTTGTATTTGACAACTCTACCAGGAGTTTACTAGTAGAGAAGATTAGTGGATTGTCCATCAGAAAGGTTCAAGAGGCCCGGGCCTTGCAGTAAGAGTCGCCGAAGGCTCCGAAACAAGTAAAACAACTATATCTTTTTACTTATATCTTTCGCTTTATTTTTTCGCTGTGTTCACTCACGTTTTATTAATTTTTGAAAAAACAAAATGTTTAAAGAGTCACGTGATTCACCCCCCTCTCATGTGCAATGGTCCTACATAAGTTTCAAGTTGATCATAAATATGAGGAGATCAAATCTTGAGAATCAATATTTTCTTGTTAAAAGTATAAAAAATGAGTTTTATGAACACAAATAAGTTACATAAAGAAGTAACTATGTATCTATATCTTGAAGTTCTATATCAATAATATCATAGGATAAATTAACACGATAATAATGTAAATTTGTCATTTCTGGTAATTAAATTACGATAGGATGATCATATGATGTCCAATGTGTGGACATATAATCTATTTTAAGAATATCAATATAAACTAAAATTGTACTTATGCCAAACTAACATTTCTTTCTCCTATTGATCTTGAGTCCTAATCTTGAAATTCCATCTAATGGCAATAGATTAAAAAAAACATGTTTAATTTAAGCTACATCATCTGCTATTTCTATCCTACCAGAACAATCTGGAAAACAAACATAGGTATCCATTTATAAGTTACAATTGAATTAGCTTTATGGTTTTCTCAACGATTAGGCACTGACACCAATGCCACCCCATTACCAAAATGACTCAAGGAGTATAAACATTCACCTTAACATAGCCTACTCCTACAGTTCCAACATATTCGGTTGAAGAATAATTAATCAAGGAAAACATTGCTCCGCCCATGAGGCAAAAGACAAGATGCCCCATCAATCAATAATATATCATCAAATGGAGTAGTTATTAAAGAAAAATTATTCTATTTTTTTCATGCAATTCTCCATTAAGAAGAAACCTAGAGATACATCACATACTTCCTAAGAATTAGATTCTCTTCTTTTAAAATTTTCTAAGATATTTATTGAGCCAAAGGGGCTTCCTCCACCATACTCATCACATGATCATCGTATACTTGATCTAGGAGTGCACCAGCAAATGTTAGACATCATTACTACCCTCACATTCAGAATGAGGAAATTGACCTGG
>JAGFNQ010007604.1:191224-224372 GCA_024364735.1 Boesenbergia rotunda | reverse complement strand
GAAATCCAGATTGGTACTGCCCTTAGCCTCTGAGTAGAGGCCATTACTTCCCCTGACGGTAAGGTTGTTAAGAACTTCATCGTTCAACCTTTCTGGTGGCCTTTATACTGTTTAAGTAGTGCTCAGTGATCAAAGCACTACTTATTAGTTCTTCGGAGGTTTGCAGCCTCTTAACACCGCTAGCCCCCTTTAACGCTATCTCAGGCCTTAACATCTTGAGCATTAGCCTAACTATCTCTTTTTCTGTGCTAACTAGCTCTGGGCACAGATGAGCTAACCGCTTAAACATCTTCACTGCTTCATCCACGGATAGTTCTCCTTGTCTGAACTTCGTGAATTCATCATAATGCTTGTTGGTTACTTGCATGTGAAAGTATTCTTCGAAGAACTCAGTCTCGAAGTCGGCCCATGTCATCTGGCTGACATTTCTCTTGGCCTTGACTCTCTTCCACTATATTCTAGCATCTCCCGTAAGGCAGAAAGATGCACACTTTATCTTCTCTACCTCATGTCAGTCCAGTAGCCCTACTATTCTCTCCAACGTTTTGAACCATGCTTAAGCATCCCATAGTTTGCTTGTGCCTGGGAAGTTCCCTGGCTTCAGTTTCTTCTACTGAATGAGGTACGCTTCTTGCCTTACCCCCCTTGCCGGACTACAGATGTAATCGATGGGTCTTCGATCACAACTGGTGCCACTACATTCGCCACCGGCGAGGTAATAATAACGACCTACTAGTTAGCCATCCTAGTGGCAATAACTTGCGGTTGTTCTGCTAACTGTCTTTGTAACTGAGCCACCACGTCTAAGAGATTTGGTGGGGGTACTGACTCTATTGCCTCTTGCCCTCTAGGAGCTTGCTCCTCGTTTTGGGCCTTTCTAGGACGTCCTCAAATGTATAACTTAACACTTAATGGTAATGTTCCCAAACTTGCTTTAGGATATAACAAGACCTTGGTCTTGATTCTTATCTCATTTCTTAGTCCTAGAACTCGTTCTAGGGCTTAGTAAGACCTCGGTCTTACTCAAAACTTTTATCAAGCACCTTGCGTGCCATAATCCCAAAAGTTACTTTTGGGCAACTCAAGTAAGTACTTAAGCATTTCTCTAATATCCATTCTAGGGATTAAACATGATTCCGTGATACTAAGGTATTAAACATGCTTCCTTGTTCTATGCACATATTAGTAAGTACTTAAGCATTTCTCTATACTGCAATTAAATAAAGGAGCAATAGAAAAACTGAAACTTAAAACTTTCTTACTTGAAGACGGCAAGGTTGATGCTGATGTGTGTGTGATGCTGGAGAATGGGAACTGCTCTGATACCACCTGTAGCGACCCGCCTTCTCTGCCTTAGACGGATCGTTACTTTTGTCTACTTCTCGACTCTAATGCACGACTAAGAATGCGGAAATCTTTCTTTTTTCTTTTTAATCTATCTAAGAATGATATCTAACTCAAATAGTCATGCATGATACCATGTCACACTTTCTTTCTCCAAAACTCGTAAGAAAATACTTATTGAATCTTGCCTCGCCCAACTTAGCTTACGGGTATCAGTCGACTGGTACTGTACCAGTCGACTGGTACGCCTGAAATCTGAAAATTCAGGTTTCGAAACTTGTTTCAAAACTCCACCAAACCTATACTTTCGAGCCATATAAAGTCATGACACCATTTCTATACTCTATACCAGTTTTCTAAACAATTTAGCCAATCAAAACGAATCCATAAACTTGAAATTAGGACTTTTGCGGAAAGAAATAAGCTATTCAAGTTATATGAACTTTAACAATAAAATTTGTACCAATCTTGACTCCTATACATTCATAACACCAAATACATGTTCTATAACCTTGCTAAAACATTATGAAACATGAATGCAACTTTTCTAAACATATTTAAGCAATAGAACTTGATTCCAAGGGGAACTAGTACTATCTCGGCACATGCATCAATATCTTCAACAAAGTATCAATATTCCAAACTACTCACACTTCTACTCATCCAACGCAATCATAAGGATATGTATGCTAAATGAAATGTCATGGAATCTTTACTCTAAGAAATTGAGCATGTAGTACTATCCAAAGCTTAAATGCTCGCTAAACTCCATAAAGCAAGAACTTGAAATTTGAATAAACTAAAACATTGTAATTCAATAACTAAATTGTCTCGTCTCAAGGATCTCTCCAAAATCAGCCACCACACACACTTTACTCAGCACCGCCTCGTCGCCTTCCTTCAGAATTGCTTGCCTTTACCTTTATCTGCAGTAAGAGGAAATGCAACTAGTAAGCAAAAAGCTTAGTAAGTACTATCTAGCTCACAAAATCTCGAAATGTGCAAACATGCTTCTTGAACAATATGAAAATCATATGAGATACTTATATGCTTGAAAGAAAACTAAGAACATGTATAACTCAAAGCATGCATTCTCAAGCATTAATAAATCTCAATTTACTTTTCTTGGCTCAACTTGAAACTTTAGCTATCCTTTAACTTTTTGAAAACTCTTTAAACTTTAGAAACTTTGCTAAAGCATATACTTGAAAATAATAATCACTTGGATCCACTGAAGACGTAAGTACCATCTCATGCGCGTTCCCTAAAAGGTTGGGGTAGCGAGCCACCAATCCTAATAGAGCAGACCTTGGTCTACCAGGGCCAAGACCTTGGAATTGGACACCTGGATTTCTTTAACGACGCCCTTGGACGCCGGGTACTGGCCTTAGAAAATATAATAGCTTTTCTTTCTTTTCTTTCTTATCTGTAAATGCCTTGGCATTTTCTCGAGCACCTTGCGTGCTAAAATCCCTAAGTCTTGACTTTTGGGGATTTCTTAAGGGCTTGGCCTTTTCTTTTCTTATCTTGATCTTCTCTTTTCTTTTCTCATAACTTTCTTAGCCCCTAATCTCACATAGGGTGCTTAATCAAACTTATACAAGCATACAATGAACTAAGATCACATGCAAAAACTTAAACAAAAAGGAAATATCTCTTTTAAAAACTTTTAAGGGAAATTCTTGCGGAAAAACCGCCTCTTACTGCAGGTGAGCAGTACTTACATTGATATCTTGGACTTACTACCAAGATTGACGTCTAGGGCTCGGGAGAAACTTGAGATCTCGGAGAATTCTTCGCGCCTACGCGTTCCTCTCGTCGCGGGGATCCCGAATATAGGAATATCTCTCGGAGGAGAGCCTTGGCCGGCCACCGGAGGAAGCCTTAGGGCTTGGTGTGTTTTCGCCCAAGGGAGGAGAGGTCGGCGTGAGGGTTTGGAGATGAGAGAAATAAAACTTCTCTCTTTAATTACCTATTTATACTTATGGGGCGGATTAACCTAACTACACCTTAAATATATTTCTCTCCTTCCTTTGCTGTGCTTGATACCCTAGCCCGGCTGGTCGCGCTCTCGCCTGGTCTCCTGCTGGTCGCGGGTTCGAACCCCCGGCTGCCCTTAAACGTTTTTCTTTTTTTTTATATACTAAACGGACTCGGAAAATTCCATAAAAATATTCTAAAAATCCCTAAAAATATCTTGAATATTTCTAAACCATTTTTAAATAATTCTAAGGACTTTAAGAACTAAAAATGGAAATTTTGGGGCGTTACAATCCAGGAGACAAACATACAATAACCATTACACTGCAGGCGAGGGGATACTTACATCATTTCGCTTGAATTTCTCCTTCTCTTACTCTTTAGGGTACCCTTAATTGAAGTGAGAGTGAGAATTTCCTTTGCTAAGACTTTCTCTAGAACCTTTGGCCCTAGTAGAGAGCAAGGTCCTTGGGTGGGATCTCCTTCCTTCCAAACCCCTACGGTTAGAATCCTAGGGTTTACTTTTTCGAAAATGAAAGGGCAAGGGGAAGTGAATTTCGGTGATGAGAGTGAAGAAGAAGAAGAGAGGAAGTTATTCCAACTTCTCTTCCTCTTATTTATACTTTTCTCATGAAGAGACATGTCTCTTCACTTTCCTAGCTTTTAACAAGCATGTTTCTTATCCCTTCTACATGAAATATGGCTTGGTGTGTTGGTTATGACATGATTAGTGCAACTAGGAGGTTCAAGGTTCAATCCTTGCTTCCTCCTTTCTACCTTTTCTTTTTATCACATTTTGCACTAATCCATATCAAAGCCCATTAAGCCAAGCCCATCATGAAATTTCATAATAATAATAATATTCCATGAATTCATCATATTTCATAATATTTCATGAATTCATAATATTTCATAATAATAATAATATTTCATGAATTCATAATATTTCATAATAATAATAATATTTCATTAATTCATAATATTTCATGATATTTCATATGGGAAAATTTTGGGGCGTTACATAATTTCTCTAAATCATTTAACCACACATCTAAGCATGCAATTTTATCTTGTGTAGACATGATCATATATTTGAAAATTTGCAGAAACATAAACTAATTTACGTATTAACTCGCGTAACTCGAAGGAAGGGACGAGATCCAACCGTAAGCGTCCCTTGGAATCTCCGCCTCTATTCGCGTCCACGCCGAGTATCTTCAGGATGACTTCGCAAAGCCACGAGTTTCGTGTTCTCAAGAACTACTAGATTCTCCTAGAACGCGACGAGAAAAATCAAGAGAGAATTCGAAAGACTAACCACAAAAGGATGGTCGGAATCAAAATTCCGGCGAAGCAAAAGAAGAGGCTTGTGGCAAACTCTAATTCTGGCAGCACCTTCTTCCAGCCAAGAGATGGCCGGAGCTTCCTTCTCCGGCAGCAGGTGGTGGTCGGCAGGGAAAGGGCAGGGGCGGCCGACTGGTGCTCCTTCTTGGGGCTGGTTGGCGCACGACAAGAAGGGGAGAAGAGAAGGAGAGAAAGAGAGGGAGAGAGCCTATGTCTTCATCTCTATGAATCACACCCAAGCCTTGCCTTGGGTCCTTTATATAGTGGCCTCTCAACCATCAAGCCTATCAAATATGGAATAACTTATTCCATCATGCCAAGTTTGATTTTATATCATGGTTAAAATCATATTTTAATTCATGATAAAAATCTTCTCTCCTATGGAATAAATTTCCTTATCATGGTAAATCAATCCATGATTGATTTTATAAAATAAACTAATCCATTATTCATTTTAATTTCCATGAAAAATAAACCAAACCTTGGTTTATTATATAAAAATTTATATCATCCATAATTTTATAAAACAAACCATACTTGATTTATTTTATAAATTGAACCAAAAACTTGGTTCTCTCCCTTTGTTGTGGCCGGCCAAGCAAAGAGGATGGAGGCCCTCTTTGGCCGGCCCATCCAAGCCAAGCCCCAATGAATTAAACTTATTTAATTCATCTATTAAGTCTTCAAAAGACTTAACCATTTTACGCTTCCGATGCGTCTCTGAAAAATTCAGATTCGACTTATCGTTTGGCTCAACCAAACTTAATCTCTCTTGATTGGAAAATCCAATCAACTCGTTTTAAATCCCTTGGATTACTCGTAGTGCGTGTGACTAAATAGGCTTTCAATTTATGTTGGCCGTCTATAATTAATCAATTAATTATAGAACGATCATGAGTGGAACCTAGTAGTACATCATGATCCCCAATTAATCGAAAGATCAACGGTTGACCTCAGAAACAATTTCGAAACCCTTCAGCAGCTATAATGAATCGTGCCCCATTCCTTCACCATCTTATACCCACTAGGTTCAGGACACTACGTTACACCTAGCCCAAGTAACGTTTTCTCATCCTATGGATTCTAATTACTCTCATGTATTTAAGAGATTCATACTCTGAACATGTCATGGTTATGCATGATAAGAATGATGTTACGACAAGTATGTTATGATCATGTTCATGATAAGAATGATGCCATGATAAGTATGCTATGAATGTCTTATGAATGATGAAGCATGCAAAGTATTTTACTTTATGAATGGGCTTGTACCGGACCCAAGTATGGGTCCAAGGGATGGGCACCTTAAGAACGCCCCGGTTCTGGACTACCGGAGCTGTCCACTGTTCTGGCACTACCGGAGCTGTGCAACAGGGATGGGCTCCTTGAGAACGCCTTGGTTTGGGGACTGTAACGCCCGCCCTTATATCTACCCTCGGGGCGGGGTTACGTACAACTCAATCATATAGTAATATTTTTTTTTTCCTATTTCTATCTCCTAGCATGACATTAAAACAATAAAGCAAGGGCTAAGGACTAAACATGCTTGTTTAACTATCAAAGTCATTCTACAATATGATAGATTCACCAGTAATGTAACTCATAACATAATCAAATATAAAAGACTTCTAAAGGTAAACATCGTCATGCCAGGTCAATCTTAATCACCAACACTTATTGTCAGGGAACATAAACATAGGCACATTAAGTAGATATAGGATCATTCTTTCCCGAGCCACCACCCCACACATCTTCAGCCTCCTGCCTCTTCCTTCCATTTAAGTGTTATCTGCAGCATAAGACAACACATAAACTAGTAAGCATAAATGCTTAGTAAGGATCCTGTCCTACTCGCAAAATCCGTACGAAAGAACATAACATGTACACATAATGAGTTCATCAAAGCATGTTAAACATCCAAGTTTCTAACATGCAGTATCAAGTACCTCAAGCATACTCTTCACATATTACAAATATTTTCAAAGAATGTTTTCAAAACATTTCCATAATGGTATTACTTAAAAATACATCCATATCATATCGGGCCCTGTTGTGTACCAACTATCGCGCGGAACTATTGCGCGTTCCCTAATGAATTGGGGTAGCGAGCCACCAAGTCATTAGAGCAGGACCCTTCCGTCCTACCGGAGCCACGTTAACATGCACCCCGGATTTGTTTAACGACCCCCTTCCGAGTCGGGTACACAACTTAAAAGTAAAATACTTATCATGCTGTTACATATATGCTAAGGAATACTCCATATTTACTCTTATGGGACACACCACTCTTCAAGGGTGCTCTTGATCCCCTAGGGACACACCACACATTCGGGTGCTCTTGATCCCATACTATTTGAGTATCCCTTCAAGCATTTTAACATATCACATGCAATTTCATAAGTGTGCCCCATGGGCTATAAGGCATGCTCATACATACATCATATTTCATGCATGTCCATACATACATCATATTTCATACTTGTTCATACATGCATCATACATGTTTATACATACATCATATTTCATACTTGTTCATACATATATCATATTCCATACATGTTCATACATACTTCATCATGCATCATATTTCAACCACTTAACCTACCTTAGACCTGACAAGCTTTGGTCACATAGGTCATACTCATATCGTAGGAAGTGGTAGCATGCTATCAATTAAGATTTCAATCAGACATCTCATTTAAACACCTCATACATAAACATATCAAAGCATGCTAACAATTAAGGTTTCCTTATCAACCATTCCATTTAACACCACATACATACACATATGATCATCCCCAACCATAAACATATATCATAGGGTAGTTTGACCTTTACAAACCCTAGTCCTAGTGGGTTGGCCGAAACATCAAGAGTAGGGAAATATCAGGACTTTTGCATTAATCATTCACACATACATTTATTCAAACACCTCATACATAAACATATCATAGCATGCTAACAATTTAAGGTTTACATATCAACCCTTCCATTTAACACCACATACATATACATATGATTATCCCCAACCATAAACATATATCATAGGATAATTAATTTTCACAAACCCTAAAGTCTATGCCTTGGCCGAAAGTCCTATGATAGGGCAAGTTCAATTTTTGGCAATGAAATATTCACACAACCATCTATACAACACCTTGTATACACTATCATACAATATACTAAGCATGGATACATTATGTGATAATTCAATCCTCACTAACCCTAATTCCTAGGTCTTGGCCGAAACCCATCTAAACCCTAACCCTAGTTTCATAGGGTAGGAGTATCAAATATTCATACAAACATATATTCAAACACTTGATCTACATTCCTAAGCATGAATCCATTATAGAAAATCATAAAATCCCCAAACCCTAATTTCTATCATGCATGGCCGAAACTTATAAGGGTGCAAATCCCAATTTTTGGTATTACAACATGAAGGGAAACAACATATAAGCATACCCTAAATTTCAAGGAATCTTTCCATGTAATAAAAAGTGACCAAGGCCTCCCTTCAAGAGGGGGCCGAAACTTTCAAAGGTGAAAAGCCCTAAATTTTGTACAAGAAAAATAACAAGGATCACACATAACCATTATACTGCAGGCGAGGGGATACTTACATCCTTGCGCTGGAATTTCTTTAAACCGTAGGGTACCCTACACTTGAAGGGTATGTGAAACCTTTTTCTTCCAACTTTTCTCTAAGACTCCTTGGTCTTGGTAGAAGGTAAAGACACTTGGCTTTCCTCCTTGTAATTGCCCTAGAGTTAGAACCCTAGGAGGTTGGTTTCGAAAATGGAAGAAGAGAAGAAGAAGATGGTGGTTTCGGTGGAGAAGGAAGAAGAAGAAGAGAAGAAAAAGGAAGTTACTCCAACTTCCCATATTTATACTTTTCCCATGAAAAGACATGTCTCTTCACTCTTACCCACTTAACAAGCATGTTCCTTATTCTCTAACAAGAAACATGGCTTGGTGCAATGGTTAAGACATTGCTAGTGCAACTAGGGGGTTCAAGGTTCAATCCCTGCTTCCTCCCTTCTATATTTTCTTTTTATCACATTTTGCACCAATCCAAGCCCATTAAGCCAAGCCCATCATGAAATTTCATAATATTAATTATATTCCATGAATTCATATATTTCATAATATTTCATGATAATATTTCATGAATTCCATAATATTTCATATTTATGAATTCATGATATTTCATAATATTTCATGATACTATTTCATGAATTCCATAATATTTCATATTTATGAATTCATGATATTTCATAATATTTCATGATACTATTTCATGAATTCCATAATATTTCATATTTATGAATTCATAATATTTCATAATATTTCATGATACTATTTCATGAATTCCATAATATTTCATATTTATGAATTCATAATATTTCCTAATATTTCATATGGGAAATTTCGGGGTGTTACAATCCTCCCTACCTTATAAAAAGTTCGTCCCGAACTTTAAAATAATTCCGGATGCTTTAATCGCATTGCCTCCTCTCGTTCCCACGTGGCTTCTTCGAATCGTTCGTTCCGCCACAGAACCTTTACTAAGGGTACTTCCTTGTTCCTTAGCTTTTTAACTTCCCGGTCTAAGATCTGAACAGGTCATCTATCCGGGGTAGAGGGTACCTGTTCTTGATAGTCACATTATTCAGTGCCCGATAGTCGATACACATTCGCATCGACCCATCCTTCTTTTCTTTTACAAACAGTACGGGAGCTCCCCAGGGGGAATGACTAGGGCGGATGAGTCCCTTGTCAAGAAGCTCTTGTAACTGCCCTTGTAATTCCTTTAATTCCGTCGGCGCCATACGGTATGGTGCCTTAGAAATGGGGTTAGTACCAGGAACTAACTCAATTGCAATTTCTATATCTCTTTCAGGTGCTAACCCTAGTAAGTTATCGGGAAATACCTCTGGGTAATTGCATACTACTTTGACGTCTTCTAGCTTCGGGCCCTCTGTAGGACTGGTATCAACCACATGAGCTAGAAATCCCGAGCATCCCTTTTCTAACATCTTCCTTGCTTTCAGAGCCAACAAGAATTTACTTGTCCTCTTCTTTGGCTCTCCGACAAATTCGAACAGAATTTCCGCCTCAGGTCGGAAGATAACTCTTCGTTTCCGGCACTCAATGGAGGCGTCATATTCGTTCAAGAAATCCATGCCCAATATCACATCATAATCTGACATATCAAGCACTATCAGATCGCAGTAGAGTTCCCTATCTGCGATTCTGATTGGTGCGGCACGTAGTATTTGGGTAGAGGGCATCACCTCACCCGAGGGAAGTGCTGTCAGAAATTTGCAGTCCAAATCTTGCAGTGACATATTATTTCTTTTGGCATATTGCATAGAGATAAACGAATGCGTTGCCCCAGTGTCAAATAAAGCAGTAGCATACTGACTGTAAATAAATATCTGACCTGTGACAACGGTAGAGGCAGTCGCCACGTCTTCTTTCGTAAGAGAGAAAACTCTGGCGTTTGTCGTGGCAGGCGGGGCTTCTAATCTCCCCTGGCATATATGAGTACCATCTATAGCTGCCTGCATCAGGTGTAACTGGGGAGGAGCACCTTTGTACTGATCATATTGCGGCTGAGGTGCTTTGGCTGCAGCAGGACACTCTCTGGCCATGTGTCCTTCCTTTCCGCAAGTATAGCATCTCCTAGCGCCTAAAAGGCATGTCCCTTGGTGCATCTTCCCACAATTGGCACATTGGGGATATTTAGGCTTCTTGCCTAAATAACCACTGGCAGATTTATCCCCTGGCTTTCTCTTTCCATTTTGGTTCTCCTTCCAGTGGGGGTTGCTATTTGGAGGTTTCTGACCTCCCGACTGATCCTGACACTTGCTGGCGGTCAGTGGTTGGCTCTGCGGGTTCATCTTCTTTAGATAATGCTCAGTAATAAGGGCGCTGCTGAACAGCTCCTCTGCGGTCTGGGGCCTATTAACGCCACCAGCCACATTCAGATCTATCTCGGGCCTGAGCATCTTGAGCATTAATCTCACCCTTTCTTTCTCTGTACTGACCAACTCCGGACATAATCGTGCCAGTCTGTTAAATTGCTTAACGGCATCGTTGACTGAGAGATTTCCCTGCCGGAATTCAGTGAACTCATCAAAGTGCCTGTTTGTGACTCGCATATTAAAGAATTCCTCCAGAAATTCGGACTCAAAGTCCTTCCACTTCATCTGATCCACTGACCTTCTAGCCTTTACCCGTTCCCACCACATCCTGGCATCGCCAGTGAGGCAGAACGAGACACATTTAATTTTCTCATGCTCAGGCCAGTCTAATAATTCCACTGTGCTCTCAACTGTCTTGAGCCAGGCCTGAGCATCCCAGGGCTCGCAGGTGCCCGAGAACTTTTCCGGCTTCAGTCTCTGCCACTGAATCAAATAGGCCTCCTGTCGGGCTCCTCGGGCCGGAGTGTCCGGGGGTGCCTGTGCAGTTGGAGGCTCAGTAGGCATTACATTCTGACTTCCCTGCGGGGTTGCAGTGTTCCCCTGCTGGGTCCTTAGAGTGTTTATTATCTGCTATTGTTCAGTGACCTGACGCTGCAGATCTGTGATCACTTGCATTATATCAGGTGGGGGTACTGTCTCGTTACCCCGATTGCTACGTCTTCTAGCCATGTCTATCATACAGGTGATAATTAAAATAACATAAGAATTATCACTACTTTCATTTGTTATGCAAGCATAAATCATCTCTATATTATGCAAGCATAAATCATCTATATCTCATGCAAGCATATATCATCTCTATATTATGCAAGCATAAACCATCTCTATTAATATCATTACTGTACATGAAATAATATAAGCGAGTTAGGATTTCTTACTTGGAAGCGGCAGGAAGAAGCATGATGTGTGTGTGGTGGAGGGGAAATCTGCTCTGATACCAACCTGTAACGCCCGCCCTTATATCTACCCTCGGGGCGGGGTTACGTACAACTCAATCATATAGTAATATTTTTTTTTCCTATTCTTCTAGCGTGACATTAAAACAATAAAGCAAGGGCTAAGGACTAAGCATGCTTGTTTAACTATCAAAGTCATTCTACAATATGATAGATTCACCAGTAATGTAACTCATAACATAATCAAATATAAAAGACTTCTAAAGGTAAACATCGTCATGCCTAGGTCAATCTTAATCACCAACACTTATTGTCAGGGAACATAAACATAGGCACATTAAGTAGATATAGGATCATTCTTTCCCGAGCCACCACCCCACACATCTTCAGCCTCCTGCCTCTTCCTTCCATTTAAGTGTTATCTGCAGCATAAGACAACACATAAACTAGTAAGCATAAATGCTTAGTAAGGATCCTGTCCTACTCGCAAAATCTGTACGAAAGAACATAACATGTACACATAATGAGTTCATCAAAGCATGTTAAACATCCAAGTTTCTAACATGCAGTATCAAGTACCTCAAGCATACTCTTCACATATTACAAATATTTTCAAAGAATGTTTTCAAAACATTTCCATAATGGTAGTACTTAAAAATACATCCATATCATATCGGGCCCTGTTGTGTACCAACTATCGCGCGGAAACTATTGCGCGTTCCCTAATGAATTGGGGTAGCGAGCCACCAAGTCATTAGAGCAGGACCCTTCCGTCCTACTAGAGCCACGTTAACATGCACCCCGGATTTGTTTAACGACCCCCTTCCGAGTCGGGTACACAACTTAAAAGTAAAATACTTATCATGCTGTTACATATATGCTAAGGAATACTCCATATTTACTCTTATGGGACACACCACTCTTCAAGGGTGCTCTTGATCCCCTAGGGACACACCACACATTCGGGTGCTCTTGATCCCATACTATTTGAGTATCCCTTCAAGCATTTTAACATATCACATGCAATTTCATAAGTGTGCCCCATGGGCTATAAGGCATGCTCATACATACATCATATTTCATGGATGTCCATACATACATCATATTTCATACTTGTTCATACATGCATCATACATGTTTATACATACATCATATTTCATACTTGTTCATACATATATCATATTCCATACATGTTCATACATACTTCATCATGCATCATATTTCAACCACTTAACCTACCTTAGACCTGACAAGCTTTGGTCACATAGGTCATACTCATATCGTAGGAAGTGGTAGCATGCTATCAATTAAGATTTCAATCAGACATCTCATTTAAACACCTCATACATAAACATATCAAAGCATGCTAACAATTAAGGTTTCCTTATCAACCATTCCATTTAACACCACATACATACACATATGATCATCCCCAACCATAAACATATATCATAGGGTAGTTTGACCTTTACAAACCCTAGTCCTAGTGGGTTGGCCGAAACATCAAGAGTAGGGAAATATCAGGACTTTTGCATTAATCATTCACACATACATTTATTCAAACACCTCATACATAAACATATCATAGCATGCTAACAATTTAAGGTTTACATATCAACCCTTCCATTTAACACCACATACATATACATATGATTATCCCCAACCATAAACATATATCATAGGATAATTAATTTTCACAAACCCTAAAGTCTATGCCTTGGCCGAAAGTCCTATGATAGGGCAAGTTCAATTTTTGGCAATGAAATATTCACACAACCATCTATACAACACCTTGTATACACTATCATACAATATACTAAGCATGGATACATTATGTGATAATTCAATCCTCACTAACCCTAATTCCTAGGTCTTGGCCGAAACCCATCTAAACCCTAACCCTAGTTTCATAGGGTAGGAGTATCAAATATTCCTACAAATATATATTCAAACACTTGATCTACATTCCTAAGCATGAATCCATTATAGAAAATCATAAAATCCCCAAACCCTAATTTCTATCATGCATGGCCGAAACTTATAAGGGTGCAAATCCCAATTTTTGGTATTACAACATGAAGGGAAACAACATATAAGCATACCCTAAATTTCAAGGAATCTTTCCATGTAATAAAAAGTGACCAAGGCCTCCCTTCAAGAGGGGGCCGAAACTTTCAAAGGTGAAAAGCCCTAAATTTTGTACAAGAAAAATAACAAGGATCACACATAACCATTATACTGCAGGCGAGGGGATACTTACATCCTTGCGCTGGAATTTCTTTAAACCGTAGGGTACCCTACACTTGAAGGGTATGTGAAACCATTTTCTTCCAACTTTTCTCTAAGACTCCTTGGTCTTGGTAGAAGGTAAAGACACTTGGCTTTCCTCCTTGTAATTGCCCTAGAGTTAGAACCCTAGGAGGTTGGTTTCGAAAATGGAAGAAGAGAAGAAGAAGATGGTGGTTTCGGTGGAGAAGGAAGAAGAAGAAGAGAAGAAAAAGGAAGTTACTCCAACCTCCCATATTTATACTTTTCCCATGAAAAGACATGTCTCTTCACTCTTACCCACTTAACAAGCATGTTCCTTATTCTCTAACAAGAAACATGGCTTGGTGCAATGGTTAAGACATTGCTAGTGCAACTAGGGGGTTCAAGGTTCAATCCCTGCTTCCTCCCTTCTATATTTTCTTTTTATCACATTTTGCACCAATCCACGCCCATTAAGCCAAGCCCATCATGAAATTTCGTAATATTAATTATATTCCATGAATTCATATATTTCATAATATTTCATGATAATATTTCATGAATTCCATAATATTTCATATTTATGAATTCATGATATTTCATAATATTTCATGATACTATTTCATGAATTCCATAATATTTCATATTTATGAATTCATGATATTTCATAATATTTCATGATACTATTTCATGAATTCCATAATATTTCATATTTATGAATTCATAATATTTCATAATATTTCATGATACTATTTCATGAATTCCATAATATTTCATATTTATGAATTCATAATATTTCCTAATATTTCATATGGGAAATTTCGGGGTGTTACAGGGACTACCGACTATGCTGTCCTTACCCTAGTAGGTCGGGGCTAGCTACCTCGGATTTACTAGGGATGCGCGCTATGATGTATGTATGTGGTACAAGCCGGGGACCCCAAATGTTATGATGATGATGTTTAAGCATTTTCAAAGTATGTTTTAAAAGTTAAGCATCCCTATGTATATGCATTCCACCCATGCATTCATACATGTTATGCATTATGTTATGATAATGACGTGTTATGCGTATGCTCCATGTTAAAAGATATGTATGAGAATGAATGATCCATG
Organism: Boesenbergia rotunda; assembly: GCA_024364735.1. Taxonomy (NCBI): domain Eukaryota; kingdom Viridiplantae; phylum Streptophyta; class Magnoliopsida; order Zingiberales; family Zingiberaceae; genus Boesenbergia; species Boesenbergia rotunda. The sequence goes on along the minus strand of JAGFNQ010007604.1, from coordinate 209,452 downwards.
TTATGATTATGGTAAGAAGATGCTCTTATGATATCCTAGAATGTATGCCTATGCTTATGCCATATAGGTTGGTTTATATCTTATGTTTATATTTATGCCATGAAAGATGCCATGCTACTATGTTTATGATTTATGCCATGAAAGATGCCATGCTACTATGTTTATGATTTATGCCATGAATTATGTCATGCTTAGAATGTCTACTATGTTTATGTTCATGCCATGCTATGTATACGATAAGTGATGTAAGATGTTATGTTCAAAGTAGAGCACCAAGTATGTTAATGTTTATGTGCTCATTATGAGATGATGAATGGTTTTGTGAGTAGGAAAGAGTCTTACTAAGCATGTGTGCTTATAGTCTTATTTCCTTATACCGCAGATCATTCAAGGGGATAACGAGGAAGCAGCAGGAGGGCCTGAAATATGTGTGTGATGGTGACTTGGCCCATGAAATCGAATGTGTTAACCGTTTATGCTAAGAACTTTATTTTTGCTACCTATATGCTCGACTAGTGACTTATGGAACTTTACGATAAGATGTCAAGTATGATATGATATGAACCTTATGGTATGATGTTAAGCATGTTATGATATGATGTTAAGTATGACGTTCATATGTTAAGTTCCATGTCATTGTATGAGGGATGGTAGTAGGGGCATGTATATGTAAGGTTTAAGTTATTCCGCTGCAGTATGATGTTACATGCCTTAAGTATGTCAGCGTAACGCCGCTTTAGGAAAAAAAAAAGCGGGCGTTACAGCGCATTCCTCGGAAGAGGGAACCGTAGGCGTCAGTTTGCCTAGGGTTCCATTTGGAAACCCAAAGTCAGAACTAAGACACGCAGGCTATTATTTATACTTGATTTTATTATTAATGTTGTTTTGGAACTAACCCTGGTTACAGGAGCAAGAGGTTCAAGTTTCTACATCCCAGGCACCAGAGAGGGCTCAGGCGCCCGAGAACACAGGTTGCAACGTCAGCATGTGAGGCGCCCATGAGCAGTCAGGCGCCCAAGACGTCCCAGGCACCCTGGACGGGGTATAGACATTGGTCGAGTCTGCAGATAAGTTTGCGCCCAAATCGGCTAACGTGGCAGGCGCCCCATCCAACACATGCGCCCTGGACACCAGTATAAAAGGGGGTTCACCCCCTTGCTTCCATACAAGACTTCTCCCAACTCAAGCACTCAAATGCTCAATTCATTTCCTCCATGCTCGAGTTCCAAGCATCGACAACGCTTAAGATCGACGACCTATTACTCCGTTCTTCAGATTTCTTTCTGGTCGTCGGTATAATTTCATGTTGCTTTCAATTCTGTATTCGTTAATTAAAATCTTGTAATATCTTTTTTGAAATAAAGAATTGTCCAACGAAAACGGTCAAGGACCATGGGCCTTGGAGTAGGAGTCGTTACAAACTCTGAACCACATAAAAAAAATGCAATTAGCATTGTTGTACTTTCCACTGTGCATTGCTCTTACGTATTCGTATTTATTTTTATCAGAATTCACCCCCCCTCCATCGATTCTAAATGATCCCACAGTGCTATCAAAGCGGATTGCTCAACCTTGGTGAAACCGCCAACTGAGCAGTTTTTCAGAATTGTTTTTTATTTATCTTTTTTTAAAAAAATTATCTATTCCATTTTTCTTCATTCTTCGAGGTTGGTGCAACACCACTCGAATTGTATTTAAGTTCTTTTATTGTATACCACACTACTAATCCAAGACAAAGTCTTGGAACGAGTCATTTTATTTCTGATTTTTTTCAGAAATACTAAATGGTCATCCAAGAAGGATATAGTACCGCGCGCCCTCCTCTGTTATCTGGTGAGGATTTTTCCTACTAGAAGAGCAGAATGGAGGTCCACCTGAAAACTCTGGTGGAAATATGGATCATCATCCAGTCTGGACTGGAGATCCCAAAAAATGCGTAAGGAGAAATCTAAGGATACTCTGATTGGGAAGCTTCACTGAAGAAGAAGATATAAGCGGACGCAAAAGCCACTCAAACTCTCCAGTGTGGACTGACGAAGGAAGAATTCAACTGCGTCGGCCCATTCAACAGTGCTAAAGAACTGTGGAATAAGTTGATCAAGTTGGACGAGGGGACGTCGGACACAAGAATCAGCAAGAGAGACCTCATCCTCAACAAACTATATGTTGGTGCCGAAAGCACCATGATCAAACCTGTGTTTTGATAATGGTAAAGGGTTCATATGTTATGGTGTTATTGTGATCTAACAAAGTTATTCATGTGCGCAGGAAAAGTCCTAGGTAATCTAGGCACGATGTCCTGTTTCTAGGAATTGGGCAATAAGTCCTGGCTGAGGGCTGGGCATCGAAGTCCTGACTTAGGGTTAGGCAATAAGTCTTGGTCACAGACTAGGCACGAAGTCCTGATTCGAGGAATTGGGCAATAAGCCCTGGCCGAGGGCTGGGCACCGAAGACCTGACTGAGGGTTGAGCAATAAGTCCTGGTCGCGGACTGGGCACGAAGACTTGATCCGGAGGATTGGGCAAAAGTCCAACTGGAGGAGCCGGTTGGCAAAAAGATAAACTCTCCTGAGAGGAGTAGGTGAGGATGCGTTCCCCGTAGGAGGGAATACTAGGCGTCGGTTCGACCTAGGGTTCCATTTTGGAAGCCCAAAGTTAGAACCAAGATAGCTCAGGCTGTTAATTGTGGTTAACTTATATATTATTTGTTTATTATTTGTGTTTTGGAACTAACCCTGGTTGCAGGAACAAAGGTTGAAGGTTTCTGCTCCCAGGCACCTGAAAGGAGTCAGGCGCCTGATCATACAAGCGCCTGTATGGTGACAGGCGCCGAAGAAGAGCTATTTCCAAGTAGTCTCGAAGTAAGCCTCCACTTCAGCAAATGAGGCGCCTGTGTTGATACAAGCTCCCTAGTCAGCTCGGGCACCCCGGTTGAAGGAATAAGCGCTGGCCAAGTCTGCGGATGAGGATTTGCACAGAACAGGCCACGTGTCAGGCGCCTCCTTCAACATAGGCGCCCAAGCATGCCGTATAAATAGGGGTTCACCCTCTCGCTTCCAGATATAATTGCTTCCAACGAATTCTTTCAAGCGCTCTGCTCCAAACGCTCCGTGCTCAAGTCTCAAGCACCAATGACGACCCGCGGCTCCAATCTACAAATCTTCTCCGGTCATCGGTATAATTGTTAAATAAGTGTTGTAATTAACTTCTGTATTCAAATTTCATTTTGTACTACTTTTTCGGAATATAGAATTGCCCATCCCATCGTAAACGGTCAAGGACCGTGGGCCTTGGAGTAAGAGCCGATCTAGACTCCGAACCAAGTAAAAAATCAAAGTGTAAGCATTGATTTGAATTTTTCCGCTACGTAATTGCTCTTTTTAATCCGAAAAGATTTTATTGATATTCACCCCCTCTATCGATTCTAAACGATCCCACAAGTGGTATCAGAGCGGGTGGCTCAAATCTGGTGCAACCACCAGTTGAGCGATTTTTCAGATTTTTATTTTAAATATTTTTTTTGCATTCTTAATTTTTTCGTTGATCAATGTTGGTGCAACATCACTCGATTCTTATTATTATTTTTTTCCTGCCGCACTACTAATCCAAGACTTAGTCTTGAAACAAGTTTTCTTTGTAATTTCTTTTTCAGATAAATTCAATGGCCATGCAAGAAGGCTATAGCACCGCCAGAGCACCACTCTTCTCATGAGAAGATTTCTCCTATTGGAAGAGTAGGATGGAGGTCCACCTGAAAACTCAGGTGGACATGTGCATTATCATCCAGTTCGGACTGGAGATACCCAAAAACGCACAAGGTGAGATGCAAAGCTACACAGGGTGGGACGGACCACTCAAGAACAAGATCGAGGCTGAAGCAAAGGCCGCACAGACATTATAATGTGGCTTGACGAAGGAAGAATTGAACCGCGTCGGACCCTTCAGCAGCGCGAAGGAATTATGGAACAAGCTGATCGAACTACACGAAGGTACGTCTAATACGCGGATCAGCAAAAGGGATTTGTTACTTAACAGACTCTACACAATAAAGATGCATGAAGGTGAATCAGCAGCACAGCTCCACTCAAGAATCCAGGAGCTGATGAACGGGCTGCACACAATAGGTCACAAGGTCGAAAATCGTGACCTAATAAGGTATACTCTAAACTCGTTCCCAAGGAACACACTGTGGGCATCTATGGTGGATGCCTACAAGGTTTCCAGGAACCAATCCAAAATTAAATTAGACGAACTATTTTCTGAATTATAATTACACGAGCAAACTAATGCTACTTTGGTCGAGAAGAGTATTGCTTATGTTGTAGGAAAAACTCCAAGAAGATCTTTGAAAAAGAAGGCTCTTCAAGCCACCTGGGATGAATCATCCTCGGAAGAAGAAGAAGAAGGTCCGCACTCAATCCTCCTTGCTTTGACCACCTCAGAAGACATCGACTCCAGAACGGAATCTGAACTGGACGAAGATGTCGGCACCGGAAAGCTCTCGATCTCGGAGGACGGACAAATCATGATAAAAGTGTTAGTGATATGAGAGAAGTGTCCTAAGGCAATCGCCTTATGATTGTAATCATTTATTTTAATAAATGAAAATTCACTATTTGAGTATACATGTTTGTGTATTTGATTGGGATCTTAAACTCATCTACTGAATGTCCGTAATACAATTCACAGCATAAGAGAATTTGTGATGAGATCATAACTAGTGATTATCTCTACATGTGCAATTGTGAAGTATTGAAAATATCCCTAGTCGATGAATTGATAAAAACGGACACTATCAATTCTGTTGAGACTAGCATGGGTTATTCTCTAATCAGCTGATTCTCACTGGCTGGTGACATTGGGATGTCCGGAGATAAACATGGATACTAGTTAAGGGAACTAGTTCATTGGAGTGACTAGCTGTAAAACTTCATATGGTAATCTATATAGATATGTCAGTGAAGTTCTTACTGCAGCTTAAGTGCGATGTTCCTTTGACTTGCGGTGTTCAAGTCATCTTGGTCATGGAGACTTATACTTTAACATCTTAAGCAAGCATCTCCAAGGAGGTGTGGACCCAGGATGATTGGGTATAAGCCGAAGTGCCCGAAGATGTTTGAACAGCCTACAAAGGATTCACCACTCCTTGCGAGGAGATGTATACCCAGGCCCATCGTCGGATTGTTACTCAAAGCCTCTGGCCAGAGCATGTCATGTTTAGAGTATGAGTCTCTTAAATACATGAGAGTAATTAGAAATCCAAAGGATGAGAAAGACACTACTTGGGCTAGGTGTGACGTAGTCAGCCTAGTGGGGACTGACACACACAAACCATGTCCTGAACCAAGTGGGTATAAGATGGTGAAGGGAATGGGGCACGATTCATTAGAGCTGCTAAAGGGTTTCAGAATTACTTCTGAGGTCAACCGTTGATCTTTCGATTAATTGGGGGTCATGATGTACTACTAGGTGCCACTCATGATCGTTCTATAATTAGTTGATTATAGACGGCTAACATAAATCGAAAGCCTATTTAGTCACACGCACTACGAGTAATCCGAGGGATATAAAACGAGTTGAAAATTAAATTTTCCGATCAAGAGAAATAAGTCGAATCTGAGTTAATCAAAGGCGCAACGGAAGCTAAAAATGGCTAAGTCTTTTGAAGGCTTATTGGGCGAATTAAATGAGTTTAATTCGCGATGGGTTCGGCTCGGTTTGGCCGGCCAAAGAGGGTGCCAACCCTCTTTGGTTTGGCCGGCCACCACTTGGGGAGAAACCAATTTATTTGGTTTAATTAATAAAATAAATCTAGCGCGATTTGTTTTATAAATTATGGATAAATAAATTTGTATAAAGAAATTTATATAAAGAAATTTATAGAAATTTATTCTTTTTTTATGGAAATTAAAATGATCCATGGAATGGTTTATTTTAATTCTATAAAATCAATTAAGAATTGATTTTACCATAATAAAGAAAATTTATAAATTTCTTGTAAAATTTATTCCATAATAAAAGGAGAGATGTATTTGTTTTATTATAAAATTAGTTATAATAAAACTTTGTTTAAACGGAATAATTCATAACGAAAATTTATAGGATAAATTTCTTATGAAAAATTCCGTTAAAGGGGAGACTTGGCAAGGGAGAGGCTACTATATAAAGGAACCAAGGCTAGGCTTGATATCCTTAATAGATTGATCAAGAGATTAACTCTCTCCCTCTCTCTCTCAAACTCTCTCTCTCTCTCTCTAGGGTCGGCGCCCTTTATCTCTCTAGGGTTGGCTCTCTCTCCTCCCCTAGGGCCGGCGCAAGCACCTAGGGTGCCCGTGAGTTTCCTCCACCAAGTTCGTGCCGAAGAAGAAGAAGAAGCGGATCGCGACTCCTTCCTTCCTTTCCCGGAATTTTGATTCCGTTACTTGGTGGTTAGTTTCCTATCTTCTCTCTTGATCTTCTAGTTGTGCCTTTAGAGAATCTAGTAGTTCACATCGGCACAAAACTCGTGACTTTGCGAAGTCATCCCGAAGAGAACTCGGCGTGGACGCGAATAGAGGCGAAGCTTCCAAGGGACGCTACGGTTGGATCTCGTCCCTTTCTTCGAGTTACGCGAGGTACAAAGTAAATTAGTTTACTTTTCCGCAAAGTTTTAATTTATGATCATGTCCACACATCATAAGGTTGCATGCTAGATACGTGGTTAAAATAATTTGAGAAATTATTTTATGCTAATTCTTCCGCTGCACGTAAAAATTTAAAATTTTACGAACCCGTATCCTTGTCAACATGCACTCGGTCCCAACAAAAAGGTTATCCTGAATCCGAACTTTATGATTTAATTTCATACTTGTCACTCAAGTTGGCAAAAGCCAACATCTGGCTTGAAATCCTCCGACATGAAGTCAAACTCTTGAAAGAGGAAGTAAACTCGAGATCCTTAACCGAGTCAGTTCAAGAAGGAAACTCAACTCAAGTTCAAAAGCTTGAGGAAGAGAAATCCTCGTTGAAAACTCAAGTCATGGAACTCAGAGTCGCGTTAGAATGATTCACATCGGGTTCCAAGAATCTTGACATGATTCTTGGAAAATAGAAGTCAATCCAAATCGATCCGGACTAGGCTGTCGAACCAAATTGCGACAACAGTCTTACTATTCCATATTGAACCAATCTAGAACCCGAGTCCATGCATGGGTCCCAAAGCTATGTTTGAATAAACAAGCTGGACCAAACCAATATTGGATCCCCAAGGACATGATTCACATCTTTCCTAACCCTTATCGAGGCTTCAGTCCAGGGGGAACTAATATAAAAACCATTTTCATAATTATATGATTTTTTTTCTTGTTGCCTGTTTATTTCATTTTTGCAATTTTATTATATTTAGACATAGGAATGGTTAGTTAAGGACAAAAGAATTACTTGAAACTTGAACAACATAGTATTAGGTGGAGGTGAGATGATAGTACGTTAGAAAAACCCTTCTAAAAAGGTCAAGTAGGGTAAGGCGTACCTTACTTGGTTTGTTTAGTCCGGTGGAACTAGCCGAAGCTACTGATCCAAAACCTAAGCTAGTTGGCCAAAATTTTTCAAGAAGTAATTTGAAAATGAACTTTCAGTAAAAGGCTTTGTCAAGGAAAGGGTTGTTGCTCCAATAAGGCTACGGCCAAATAAGGCCTCTATGCCTCGCCAAGACCTGGAAGCCAATTATCAAAACTCATTTTTAAATTACTATTTGATAAATTTGAATCTAACACATGTTTTAATTAAATCTTAGATTTAACGTTAATTAAAAGTTAAAAAATTAATACATCTTACAAAACATATAAGGAAACCTGACTTGTCACTTAGAATTGGGTCAGATGTCAAGGACCTAATAATGTAGTCCAACCCAACCAACCAACATTTCATTTCAAAAAGGATATTCAACATTTTTCAAAACTCTACATTTTTCAAAATTAACTAAACATTTTTCAAAATTAATTCTACATCTTTCAAAATCAACTCTACAACATTTTCAAAATTATTCAACATTTTTCAAAACTCTACATTTTTCAAAATTAACTTAACATTTTTCAAAATTACTTCTACATCTTTCAAAATCAACTCTACAACATCCATTCAAAAATAATTCAACTTATACTGAAAACCTGTCTCACAAAAACCTATAAGGTCATCATGCTTGACAACGTTAGATGTGGGTGAGACAGACTAGGTAGTGAAATTCAATTCAATCTATCCCTACCTCTACATAAATGGATCCAAATCAAAAACATAATTTATATGTAGGAACATAAAGATTTGGACCAGTGGATGTTGGATAGTGGATGCTCTAGACACATGACTGGGGATAAATTGAAGTTCACCAAAATCAAGTTCAAAAACCTAGGCTCAGTAGCATTTGAAGGATCGATGTGGGCGTGCAGTGGGGGGTGAATGCACTTTCTTTTGATCGTTTGATCTCTACACAGATGTTAGCACAGCGGAAATAATATGCAAAGACAATAACAATGCTAACAAAAATTCTTTTACTTGGTATCCACCTAGATGGGTGACTAATCCAAGGATCCACGCCGCGAGCACCACTTTTCACTATCGAAAAGTCTCCTTGAGGTGGAGAAACCTTTACAACAAAAGCTTCCTCTTTACAGATGTAGAAAAATGATGGAGGAAGCAAAAAGTCACTCTACAATTTGGCAGCACTTCGTTACTATACGGAACTGTACCTACACGTGTAACGAGGAGCTCCTTTTATGGTGAAAAGGACAGATTCGCAGTCTGTCCAGCCCCGCACCAGTCACTACCCCTAGGGCAGTCGACTGGCCCGGCATTAAATGCCGGCCAACGGCTAACAAACAGCTAGCCAACGGCTAGTTTTGGGGTATACTAGTCGACTGCCCCAAGGCCAGTCGACTGGTCCGAAGCTGCGAACTCTCTGTGGGTTTTGGCAGTCGACTGCCTTCGGGCCAGTCGACTGCCCTGCCTCCCAGCTCAGCTCCAGCCACTCCAAACCTTCTCCTTCGCGTGTGCCTTCAGGTCTGCTCCGTTGGCTCGCCCCTTGAAGTCCTCTTGCTCTGGCTATCGTCCCTCGGATGCGCACGCAAGCCTTCCCTTGGCTTGCCTCCATGCCACCCTTCATGTGTGCCCTTTGAAGTCCACTTCCCGGCTTGCCCTTGGAGCTCTCCTCCCTCGGCTCTCGTCCCTCGAATAGGTCCACCAAGTGTGATTCTTCAAGTCCTGCAAACTCAATCACACAAATCAAATACAACATAACACTCTAACTTTAAACCTATTCGCCCACTCATCAAAACCATGATCTTCCAATCATTCAAGGGTCGATTGCCTCAACAATCTCCCCCTTTTTGTTGTGTGGCAATATGTTTAAGTTAGAGATAAATAACAGCAATAGCAATAGCAAAAGATAGCAATTGAAACATTATGAGACATAATAACCCTAAGAGGTAACCTCCCCCTTAACCTATGTCCTCTCCACAGTTTCAATTCTAATCATATTCCAAGTTAAGTTTCCACTTAACAACATCAATAAGAATATAAGACATATCCGAACCTAAGAGGTACCTTCCCCTTAATCCATGTCTTCTCTCCAAATTTTAACCTTTCAAGGTTTAAGTTAGACAAAATACCTAAAATCATTCATTTTAAGTCAAAATTCTAATTTAAACCGCTCATTCTCCCTATTTGACACCATCAAAATGATTGCCTCAAGCAACCAAACCCTAGGGTATCAAATGCGAGAATTATTGATTTCTAAATTTTCTCATAGCAGATGAAAATAGCTGTGCCAGTCGACTGCCCTATGGGCAGTCGACTGATACGCTATCAGTCTGAAATTTTAGCTTTTCTGTCGAATTTCAGAAACGCCCAGAAAATTCCAAAAATTATAAAATTTTGCATACATGTTTGAAATGTTATACTCTATCAGGGAAAAATATTAAACCATATAAAATTTCAAATATGCATGTCTTTTGATAAAAATCCAAAAGTTTTGAAAAACACTACATTTTGTATCACCCTTTGAAACCAATTTTGCAAATATGTGACTTTTAAAAGCATGGCACAGTATGTAAAACATAAAATGGTTTTCAATGTTTTAAAATGTCCAACTATGATCTTTGGCAAAGTGTCCATTGATTAAACACTTGCCTCCCCCATAGTTGGTCTAGTTTTGATATTTTGATACTTTTAATGGTTCAACAATGTGACACAAGCACAAGTGAGCCAAATGTATCACCCTAATGGATCAAGCACCCTTTTTCAAAGCTAATGTGTCCAAGATCTTTCTATACTTCCACAAAACACATTCCAAGGCCTCTTCTTAAGGATGTAAACTCCGATTCGGGAAGAGGCTTGGTAAAGATGTCGGCTAGGTTCGACTTTGATTCAACATAGTGTAATTCTATGTCTCCCCTTGCCACATGGTCTCTAATGAAGTGAAGTTTCACTTCAATGTGTTTTGTTCTAGAATGGTGAACCGGATTTTTAGTTAGGTTGATCATGCTTACATTATCACACAAGACTTTGACCTTGGTGTAATGTAGCTTATAGTCCTCTAAGGTGTGCATGATCCAAAGGAGTTGGGAAACACATCCACCCATTGCCACATATTCTGCTTCCGTTGTTGATAGGGCAACGCATGGTTGTTTCCTACTACTCCAACTAACTAAAGAAGACCCAACGAATTGACACCCTCCACTTGTACTCTTCCTATCTAACTTGCAACCCGCATAGTCCGAGTCGTTGTATCCAATTAGGTCAACATTTGGGGTTCTAGGATACCAAAGTTCGACATTTAGGGTTCCTTTCACATACCTTAGGATCCTTTTGACTACAATCAAATGGGACTGTTTGGCACAAGATTGGTACCTTGCACAAATACCTACCACAAAAAGTATGTCAGGTCTACTAGCGGTTAGGTATAGGAGGCTACCAATCATGTGTTGGATCGAGAGAACCGATAGAGGGGGGTGAATATCGGAAAGCGTTCGGATTTAAAATAAGAGCAATTGCACAACGGAAGATAAAAACACACAACCCAAACACAGTTATTTTTTACTTGGTTCGGAGCCTAAGTCGACTCCTACTCCAAGGCCCACGGTCGTTGACCGTTTACTTTGGGCAATTCTATATGAGGCGCAAAAACAGTTTACAAGAATTGATTACAATAGCAGTGTAATAAGCACAAAATTAAAAGATCGCTCTTTTGTTACCGACGTCCGAGGTAGGTTGACTTTTAGAATCGGAGGGACGTCGTCGGCTCGTGTTGGGAGGTTTCCGGAGTAGAGCGCGGGAGCAGAAGAGCGTCAAAGCGTTGAATTGAAGTTGTTGCTGAAAGCCTGGGCGTTGGGTGCTATTTATAGCACCTCGGGGCGCCCTGGACGTCGGGGGCGCCCCCCCACGTGTCACGCGATCCGAGCTTCGCTCGGTCAACTTCTATCCCACTCGAATAGGGATGAGGTTTGACACTGGGGGCGCCCTAGACGCTGGGGGCACCCTGCTTGACTCCTTCAGCGCAGGCTTCTCAGCTGGATCAGTGTAATCGGCTTTGCTGGCGTAGGCGCGGAGTGCCCTGGGCGTTCGGGGCGCCCTGGCTGCTGGGGGCGCCCCGACCAGTGGTTAGCCGAAGCCTTTGTTGCTTCGCTTGTTTTGTGTTGCCCCTGGGGGCACCCAGGACACTGAGGGTGCCCTGCTCAGCTACTTGCCTCTCTCCTTTGGGCATTCTGAGCTGCAGACACATGTTCCTTTGGTCCTACATCCAGGGTTAGTCCAAAACAATATAAAGCATTAGAGTATTATGTTTATACAGCCTTAGCTGTCTTGGTTCTGACTTTGGGCCTCCAAAATGGAGCCCTAGGTCGAACCGATGCCTACTGTTCCCTCGACGGGGAACACGTCCTCACCTACTCCTCTCGGGAGAATGTACCTGATGCCAACCGCTCCTCTGGTTGGACTTTTGCCCGGCGGTCCTTTGCCAGGTCTTGGATACCGAGCTGTCCTTCGCCCATTGCCTAGCAGTCCTTCACTAGGGCTTTAGTCCCTGGCATTCCTTCGCCAGTGCCTAGCAGTCCTTCGCTAGGGCTTTTACCCTGGCATTCCTTCGCCAGTGCCTAGTATTCCTTCACTAGGCCTTTTTGCTCTGGCATTCCTTCGCCAGTGCCTAGCAGTCCTTCGCTAGAACTTTTTGCTTTGGCATTCCTTCGCAGTGCCTAGCAGTCCTTCGCTAGGACTTTTTGCTCTGCACACTAGAGTAACTTGTTAGACAACAAGTAAGACTTAACTTTTGAATCCTGTTGCCATTATCAAAACACAGGTTTGACTTTGGTGCTTTCTGCACCAACAATCTCCCCCTTTTTGATTTATGGCAACCCTAGTTCAAAAAGTTAAGTTTAATCAAAGCATGTAAAAACACTAAGTTTTGTTCCCTTCCCTTGGAAGGATTCTCCCCCTAGATTTTTTAAAAATTCATGGGGTTCTAAGTTTAAGGAAAAATTTATACTTAGAATTTTTTCAACAGAAGACTTTTGTAAAAACTGATTTTTGCACTTTTGAAAACTTATGTTTAGGTACTTGGAAATCATTTGACAACTTAAGGTTTTAAAAGTACATAGCAGAGTTTTTGAAAGCATGAGTTCAGAGTACTTTGAAAAAATTTTGAAGTCTTTAAGTTTTAAAGTACTCAAAAGGTTTTTGAAAGTTTTAACTTAAGTACAAAAAAACTTAAATTTTTGACAAGCTCTAGTACTTAGTAAATTTTTGAGAAGCTTTAAGTACTTAGAAAATTTTTGAAAAAGCTTAAGTACTTAGTAAGAAAAAAAAATACTTAGAAAATTTTGAAGGGCTTAAGTACTTGGAAAATTTTGAAAGGCTTAAGTAAGAAAATTTTGACAAGCTTGAGTAAGAAAATGTTGACAAGCTTGAGTAAGAAAATTTTGACAAGCTTGAGTAAGAAAATTTTGACAAGCTTGTATTTTGAAAAACTAAGCGCTTAAGTGCTATTTTGAAACTTGATACTTTTTGAATAAAGAATAGAGTTTTTAAGAAATAAAAAAAATTTATTTTTAAACTCTCTACTTTTCTATCTCTCCCCCTTTGCCATATATCAAAAAGCAGATAAAGATAGCAGAAATTAAATTGCATAAAGGAAATAATGTTCATAAGGAAAAACATTTTCAGATTTTGCTGTACTGAACCAAGACTTTAACCAAATCAGTTGATTTTCTCTTATAGGGACCTGTCTGACCCAATTAGGTACTCACTAACTGTTATAAACAGTAGCTTTTACTAGGGTTAGTCAAGTTAAGTGTTTCTATTCAAGTTAGATTTTCTAAACTTGACACTTAACTTGATTGTTGTGTAAGCTGTATTTAGTGCCCCAATTACTGCAGATGTACTGACTTAAAGCATCTTGAATTAAGGTAAAGACCTAAGCATCTCAACCCTTTCTAGGTTATCAATCAAAAGTATCCTAAGGTGCTTGTGAGATGCTGGCTTCTAAGTCTATAGGTGCATGCAGTTCTAGGGTTAGGGCCTAGGCTAAGTCCATTTGCGAAAAAGCCCTAGTTTTGAAGGGGGTAATTTTGAAAAAAAACTAAGTCCGAAAAGATTTTTAAAACTGAAAAACAACAGTTTTTCAAAATTCTTTTAGAACCTGATTTTTAAATTAAGAAAAGAAAAAAAATCAAAAGCAGAGTTATTCTATTCTACAGAGCACAATCCTACCTCAGATACTCAAGTAGTCAAACAGAATAGATTACCTAGTCAAACAGAAGTACAGTAGCATCAAACATAAGTCATGTTTTGGTTACTTAGTACAATGCAGAAATAGACTAGCTATGAAGAAGGCCCAGGGTGGTCAGATGGGCCGGGATGCCATGAATCGAATCATGCCATCATCTCAATGTATCTCGCATTAGCCACTTCTCGATCGGCTCTACGAGCGTCCATCTCCTCGATGTGATAGGCCTCGACCTCCTCTCGGAGGCTGTGGATCTCCGTCTGTATCTGTGTGAGGTGCTGGTAGAGAGTCGATGGTAGAGGCTCGTCTATGTGTGCTCGGGCTGCTGCTGCTATATCTCCAACATCAACATCGACCTCCTCATCTGAGTCGATCGGAGGAGCTGCTCTCTGACGTCTCCAAGACAAGACCCCAGTACCGGAAACCTCTATACCAGCTAGGGAGAAGTTTCTATATCCTATCTCATCATAATCAGTCAACTCAGCCATCTCTTCCTCGGTGATGTTCCGACCGTGGTGATGTAATATGGACGTGATAATGTGGCAGTAGGGTGTGCGTACCCGCCCTTGCGTGGTAACACTGGATGCATGTAGGATAGCATGAAACATGTGAAGTCCTATGTTGATGTCTAGCTGATGAATCAAGGCATATAGGAGAAAGGCGTGGAATGGTCGCATAGTAGTGACGTCTCTAGTAGATAATGGTAGAATACATCGGACTATGACTCTATATAGAGCATAGTCCTAGACCTGTAGTTCGACAGACTGAAATCGTCTGGCCAGGGGTTGCCTAAAGAAGTAAGAGTGTAACATGTCTAAGGTAATGTGAGAGTAGGGAGCATCAAAGGGAGGCTCCCTAGGTGGGTAACAACAGAAGGTGGACTATGAGACTCGTAGTCCTAGAAATCGGTTGAGTAGAGTAGGTGTGATAGTTAAGGGTATTCCTTGGACAGTGGTGATGAACATGAGACCATCCTGTCTAATTATGTTGTTGTAAAATTCTGCACATAAGGATGTGTTGATTGAATGGGTGCAGAATACTAGATTGTCAAGTTGGTAGAAGTTTATAACGTTCATTGCTAAAGGACAGGATTGGGTGAAAAATTGTCTATTCAAGTAGCTCGTCTTGATAGGTTTACAGGTCGTACGAGCAAACTTATTACATAGTTCTAAATTTGGAAACCTAGGATTAGGGCATTCTTGGGTCTGGTCCAGTTACTCACAGCTTCGATTTTAATTGGGTCCACCATTACTCCTTCCTTGGAGATAATATGTCCCAAGAATGATACCTGATCGAGCCAGAACTCGCATTTGGAAAATTTAGCATACAGTTGTTCCTTCTGAAGAATCTGTAATACTATACTCAGGTGTTTAGCATGTTCTTTGGGAGTTCTCGAATATATAAGGATATCGTCGATAAAGACGATCACAAATCTGTCGAGGAATGCCGAGAATACCCGATTCATTAAGTCCATAAACATAGCTGGAGCATTTGTAACTCCAAATGGCATAACTACGAACTCATAATGTCCGTATCGGGTTCGAAAAGCCGTCTTCGGTATATCCTCCTTTTTCACCCTGACTTGGTGATAACCGGATCTCAGGTCAATCTTAGAGAAAACCGTGGCTCCCTTCAGTTGATCGAACAGCTCATCTATCCTGGGTAGAGGGTATCTGTTCTTGATAGTCACGTTGTTTAGCGCCCGATAGTCGATACACATTCGCATCGACCCATCCTTCTTTTTCACGAACAGTACGGGAGCTCCCCAAGGAGAATGACTAGGGTGGATGAGTCCCTTGTCAAGCAGCTCCTGTAACTGTCCCTGTAATTCCTTTAATTCTGTCGGTGCCATACGGTATGGTGCTTTAGAAATGGGGTTAGTACCAGGAATCAATTCAATTCCAAATTCTATATCTCTTTCAGGTGCTAACCCAGGTAGGTCATCGGGAAATACCTCTGGATAATTGCATACAACTTTGACGTCTTCTAGCTTCAAGCCCTCTGTAGGACTGGTAGCAACCACATGAGCTAGGAACCCAGAGCATCTATTTTCTAACATCTTCCTTGCTTTCAAAGCCGATAAGAATTTGCTTGTCCTCTTCTTCGGCTCTCCGATAAATTCAAATAGAATTCTCGCCTCAGGTCGGAAGACAACCTTCCGTTTACGGCACTCGATAGAGGCGCCGTATTTGTTCAAGAAATCCATGCCCAATATCACATCATAATCTTGCATATCAAGCACTATCAGGTCGCAGTAGAGTTCCCTATCTGCGATTCCGATCGGTGCGGTAGAGGAGCACCTTTGTACTGAACATACTGCTGCTGAGGTGCTTTGGCTGCAGTAGGACACTCTCTGGCCATGTGTCCTTCCTTCCCGCAGGTGAAGCATCTCCTAGCGCCTAAGAGGCATGTCCCGAGGTGCATCTTCCCACAAGTGGCACATGGGGGATATTTAGGCTTCTTGCCTGCGGAACCACTGGCAGATTTATTCCATGGCTTTCTCTTTCCGTTGTGGTTCTTTTTCCAGTGGGGGTTGCTATTCTGAGGTTTCTGACCTCCCGACTGACTCTGACTCATGCTGGCGGTCAGTGCCTGGTTCTACTGGTTAATATTCTTCAGATAATGCTCGGTAATAAGGGCGCTGCTGAACAGCTCCTCTGCAGTCTGTGGCCTATTAACGCCGCCGGCTACATTCAGAGCTATCTCAGGCCAGAGCATCTTGAGCATTAATCTGACCCTTTCTTTCTCTGTACTAACCAGCTCCGGACATAATCGGGCCAGTCGGTTGAATTGCTTAACGGCATCGTTGACTGAGAGATTTCCCTGCCGGAATTCAGTGAACTCATCAAAATGCCTGTTTGTGACTCGCATGTTAAAGAATTCCTCCAGAAATTCGGACTCGAAGTCCTTCCACTTCATCTGATCCACTGACCTTCTAGCTTTTACCCATTCCCACCACATCCTGGCGTCGCCAGTGAGGCAGAACGAGACACATTTAATTTTCTCATGCTCGGGCCAGTCTAATAATTCCACTATGCTCTCAACTGCCTTGAGCCAGGCCTGGGCGTCCCAGGGCTCGCAGGTGCCAGAGAACTTTTCCGGCTTCAGTCTCTGCCACTGAATCAGATAGGCCTCCTGTCGGACTCCTCGGGCCGGAGTGTCCGGGGGTGCCTGTGCAGTTGGAGGCTCAGTAGGTATCACATTCTGACTTCCCTGCGGGGTTGCAGTGTTCCCCTGCTTGGTCATCAGAGTGTTTATTATCTATTGTTGTTCAGTGACCTGACGCTACAGATCTGTGATCACTTGCATCATATTAGGTCGGGGTGCTATTCATTACCCCGATGGCTACGTCCTCTAGTCATATCTATCATACAGGTGATAATTGACTACATAAGAATTAATACTATTTTCACTTGTTATGCAAGTATTAATCATCTCCTTATAATCATTACTCTACATGAAATAAAGTAAAGCGAGGTTAAGATCTCTTACTTGGAAGCGGCAGGATGAAGCTTGATGTGTGTGTAGTGGAGGGGAAACCTGCTCTGATACCAACCTGTAACGCCCGCCCTTATATCTACTCTTGGGGCGGGGTTATGTACAATCAATCATATAATTTTAACATAAAATTAAAACACAAGTGCAAGGACTAAGTACTGAGCATGCTTGTTTAAAACTATCAAGTGATATTTACAGGTGCTAAGCATACTAGTCAGTACATGCCAATCAGATATCATGCTTTAATGATTAGAACATGGTAGGTGCATAGCAAGCTTAGTAATACATAACAAGTATAAGAGTAATCACTAACATTCAAGAGTACCAATCCTAATCACTAACATTCTTTATCAAGAAAACATTAACATAGGCATAGTAAAGTAGATATAGAATCATTCTTTCCCGAGCCACCAGCCCACACATCTTCAGCCCTCCTGCCTCTTCCTTTAGTTTAAGTGTCCCTTACCCTGATCTGCAGCATAAGACAACACATAGACTAGTAACCACAAATGCTTAGTAAGGATCTTGTCCTACTCGCAAAATCCATACGGAAGAACATAACATGTACACATAAGGAATCATAAGCATGAGTTTATCATAACATACTAAACATCAAGGTTTCTAAGCAAGCAGTATAAAGTATCTTAAGCATACCCTTCACATATAATAAATGTTTTCAAACAATTTCATAAAGGTATTACTTAAAAATATTTCAACATCATATAGGGCCCAGTTGTGTACCACATCAAGCGCGTTCCCTAATGAATTGGGGTAGCGAGCCACCAACCAATTAGAGCAGGACCCTTCCGTCCTACCGGAGCCATGACCTTCAGTTAACATGTACCCCGGATTTTTTAACGACCCCCTTCCGAGTCGGGTACACAACTTTCAAAGTAAAATACTTATCATGCTTTTACATATATGCTAAGGAGTACTCCAAATCCATTCCAAGGGACACACACACTCTTCAAGGGTGCTCA